>QVOA01018720.1:0-22070 GCA_014825685.1 Pseudomyrmex cubaensis | reverse complement strand
TTTTTTTTTTTTTTTTTTTTTTTGTTTTCAATTTGTCATCGCGTTATCACAGAAACGCGTCGGATCGACTGGACGTATATCAAGTTTAATTAAGTGACAAGATACGAACGTAACAAACGCAAAATGCTACTTGCATTCCTCGTAGAAAAAAAAAAAAAAAAACAAATATATACACTTGTCACAAAAGTATAGCGCCGATCCTCTTCATCACGATACGTGAGCGCAAAAAATGTCGTTCAACAATTCACGGACGATAACGAGCGTGCTAAACTTGCTTGCTTTCAACAACCTATATTTATTAAGAAAATCGGTAAATGACACAGAGAAAGCGGCACGGGAGGGAATGTAGGTCACTGAACGTTGAAAAGTGTGTACATGGGAAGAGAGATGATTGAGGCTGTAAAAAAAAAAAAAAAAAAAAGAGCAAAGACGCGACGTAACTGCGAGTACATCGCGCAAGTACATCGCGCGAGTACATCGTGTTGTGTTATACGTATATGTGTGTTCAACGCTAGAAAAAAAAATGGACATTACGTTATCGTGTGAGTTTACGTACGTATACACAAATTGCGAGAGATTGTGTGAATATAAAATAAAATATGCAGTTTTCCTTTCTAGAAAAAAAAAGATAAAAATATAAAACGTATTTTTTCTTCATTACAGATTTACGTATATATTCTGCTAAATTACACGCCCTACATACAATCTCTACTCCTACGTATGCCGTTCTATCTATTGAATGGACTCTTAACGTAGCTGTATGTATTTCATCGAATTCCTCTCCGTTCGTGAAAGAAGATCGAATGGTACATGAAATATTCTATACCCAACGGGCGAACTCTATTATATTATAGCGACCAAAACAATGTTCTTATCTCCGTCTACACGTCTTTTCCACACGTATTTCATAAAACGTGTATAATAATTGAAAATATAACACATACCTATTGCATATTTTATACATACCAGTAGACTTTTAAAACAAAGTGCATTTATTTTTAATTCTGTAAAAAAAAATAATAATAAATAAAAACCATTACGTATATATTCTTCGAATTCAGAACTTGAACGAAAGGTAAATGGTGCTGGTGCGGAGAAAATCTCTGATGGGTGTGCATTTATTTCAGACGAAAAATAAAGTTTAATATTTCAGAGACAATAAAAAAAAAAATGAAGGGAGAATAAATGTATTATTGAAAAACGAGGTGCCACACACATAAAACAGGTGCCAACGTACTACGCATACATCAGAAAAACGAAATTATTCATGCGGGTTTTCAACATCGAGCATGCAAGTTATTGTTTTCTATCGAAATACATAGAAGTTTAATGACGACGCGTCAATAACGTTAAATTTTAATAACAAAACTCACGCGCTAAACTTGGGGAGAACGTAAAGCAAAGACCTAATTATCAAGAAAAATACTTTAAATTCAGTCGCTCGATTGACGGTTGGCCGCTCGTCGGTCGCTCCATGAGAATCCATATATTTACTCGCTATTCAAAGAAACTAATTAATTGTGCAAACGAAGCAGCGAGTTAATAACTCGACATGCACTTTACACACCAAAGTGTGTTTTATAGTTGTTGCAGGATGATGCACGAGCGATCCGGGAAATTTCTGACACATACGGGGAAAAGTTTAGTATCGTATATAAAACGCGCGATATACACGAAACATGTTATACGCGAAACTCTCTTCATATTTGAAATTTATTATTCGGAAATGCGGAATGTGTCGCTTGAGGTAAAATCATTATACCGCATTAAGTATTGTTAATGAGAAATATGGACTCTCGCAATACGATTGTCGCAAAACCCAAGTTTTCATCAATAACGATATAAAACGTCGATGCATCACAGTGAGATTTTACTGTCCGTTCCAGTTCCGACGATTCTTGTCAAATTTGTTGTACGAGAAGTTGACGAGAGCATAACTTGTAACACCGTTACCGTAAATTCATACCTAGTTTTTTGTCAAAACCAATTTTATGATATCCCGTGTTTTAATAAAATTGGATCAATTTTCATAAAACTAGTTTCATCCAAATTGAATATCTACGAGATATTTTTACACGATACTTTGACGTATTATTTAAAACACCGCAATATTGATCACCCTTTTAGTTTTCCAATTGCAAAAGCTTGCGCGAATTACACACAAGTTTGAGTTGATATGTATCATGTAATAAATTACAAAACCCTTCGTTCATTTAATTACCTTTTGTGTTTTTAACACAAAATAATCTATACTTTCTACCTATGATGGAATTACGTTTTAATTTAAATTTTTCTGTGAAAAGAAAATATTTAAAACGATGAAAATAAACGCAAAAAAAAAAAAAAAAAAAAACAATTGACAAAAATTTTACCTCAAAATAGCAGCAAGCTCTCTCGCACACATTCTACATTTCCCGATATTTCCCATTTTCACTCGTGAATCAGCTTGTATAAACATCGAAGTTTGCGATGAGATGTCACTCCGATTGAATATCATCGAACAAACATCAGTACATATCTACCGAGCGCGTTGTCCTTCTTCTCTCCTTTTTAATTAAAAGAGAATGGGAATTAAATTCTTGCGCGACGTTACAGAGTCGGAGAGAATATCGCGTTTCGTGGACACGCGATACGTCATAAATACGCAGTAATATTGCACACCTGTCGGTCCGGATTATCGAGTTTCATAAAAAGAGACGCTCTAAGAAGGTTACTATTTGCAGATTACGAAACAATAAAAACACACATACGACATATATTTCGATAATAAATTTGTCACGACTCTTGTTAGACGCAAATATTGACTGTTATAAAATGATTCATTTAAATTGTTTTAGCAAACACACACAAAAATCATTTTTGTGTATTATTGTTATTTTCTCAATAAACAAACATAGAATTTTTTTTTTTTTTTTTTCATTCAATTTTACTACGCGATACACTCCCGCGATTGATAATAGCTTCGTGTTCGTTTATCGCGTTTGTCTTTCTCGTTGCAAATATATTTCACAAATACTCTCGACGAGATATAGTCTTTCTCTGACGTGGCGTCTATTTTCAATTTGTCATCGATAAATGATGAAAGACAAACACAAAGCGGCATACAAATAGACAGACACACACAGAAACACACAGGCTAGTCTACCGCTACGAACAATGACGACACAGCAGTCCCAAATAACGTGGGCAATTGGTTTCACGTAACCAAAGACTCAAAGAAAAAAAATAGTAGAACCGATTGAAGGGTTTATTACGCCTAAACTAAAATGCGATTGTCGCAAGTGCGAAGAAATTACGTCGAAGATAAGATAATAAACAGTCCGATATACAATTCTGTAGAATAATGTATAAAAATTTTTTAGTTTTGACACAAAAAATAAAAGTACTTTGTTTGTACACGTTACCGTCTAGTTGGTTAAATTGTTATCCAAAATACACCGTATAAATACAACAATTCATTCGATTTAATTCAAACAGATCATGTTACGAATGTACTAGTCAGAAAACAAAATCTGTTATTGCCCGGCTTTAGCCATAGCAAATAATAACACATGTTTCTGTTTAGCTTGTATATCTAACATGTTTGCACAACAATTGTTGCTCTGATGAGAATCCCTGCGCATCGATCACAACGAGAAAAACACAAATTTCGATTTCGGGTTTAATCTCGGAGCGAATTTAAAAATAAAATTATAAAACAAATTTTTTGCAAACTGTTAAGCAATGTTATTATTCACTAAAAAAAAAAAAACTTTTGAAAAGACCGTGTTCGTTGTCGAAATATCTAAACATTAATTTTTTTCATATTCAACGACGAAGTAAGACAAGAAGACGAATTCGTAACAAACCCTTCAATCCCGTCAAAAACTCATCCCAATCTTACAATGATGAGAAGAAGCAGAACTTGCGTCATTCGCGCGTTACAAAATCAGACACGCGACGGGGAGGGCGTGGAAACAGACAAGAGGAAGGAATCGCTCGCTTCCTCTCGACACAGCGGCACACAACGAATATATGTGTATATATATATATGTATATGTTTTATATATATATACACATACACACACACATATATATATATGTATATATATATATATATATATACTACGCGACCTGCACAACGATATCACAGGAATACTATCGCAACGTGGGTCGAGTGTCTGTACAGACACCACACGTTCTCAAACTAACATAACTTGTGCCACACGGAGGGGGGTAGAACGTCGACTCTGCGCCACAAATGAGAGAGTAACCCGAGACCCATCGATCGCACGATGATTACGGAATGCGTAGCATTCGCGTGGGCGGTCCTTCGCCCACGAAAATGAACTCCGGGATCGCTTCCCGATGGGATAATAATACTGTTTCATCAAACCGAAATCTTCACCGTGTAAATACAGGGTGTTACGCGGAAAACAATTACGAAGCGAGGCGTGAAACTCCGGCGTCTTCGTGGTCGTTCTGTTGAAAAAACAGTGAGTTTCATTTTTCCGGTCAGTGAAAAAAAATTTATTCTCCTTTTAAGGATTTCATCGAGAAGATCCTCTTATCCTCAGAAAGAGACACTAATCTTTAGAGAAAATTCTCTTGGTAAGGTAAGAGGATCTCTTCGGTGAAATTTTTACAAAAGGAACACATTTTTTTCTCGCAGTAACTCAATAATCGCGCGAGAGAAAATTACAAGCAATTTCGGCCTTCCAAACTGTCACGAGAGAGCAATTCTATTCGAAAGAAATAGAAGAGGATTTGTACATATATACGTACATTACAATGAATGTTTAATAAAAGCTCTTAATTGAGCGATGTTTCTTTCAATATCTTATAAAATACGCAAAAGGGAGAAGTTGCACGGAACACCCTGTATGCGTCCTGGCCTTGATACTGACTGGAAACAGCACTCTCTCAATGGTAAATTACGATCGCGGCGATGTTATATAAGGAACCGGGCACTCGACTCAAGGACGCGTAAATGGTAACTACTGAAAGATAACTTTTTCCTCTTTTTAACGGAGAAGCGATATTTTCTTTCTACCCCCCCCGATTGCGGCACCATTATCAGCTGTTAAAATGTAGATGCGTGTTGGCAGGCAATGTCGATACCGATATTGTCCTCCGTGTCGCTCACTAGCGAATCCTCGGCGTCGGTCAGGTCCTCGAAAGGGAAATTGCAGCTCGGAGAGATCAGGCCTATCGAAAGAACAACAGAGAGAAAAAAGAGAAGCGCTTGTTATCGGGGTGCATATCACGCGATGGATTTCGAGCGCCGTGCGCGCGAAACTCGCTCGGTCCTTCCTCGCACGGACGATAAGTTACTTTGGTTTTTTGTTTTGTTTCTTTTTTTTTTTTTTTTTAATCGTTCAACGTCGTTATCCGTAGTGGAAGACAGAACCTGTGGCTGTGTTCGTTTTGTGGGTTGGCTTCGTTTTTGTCAAAGAAACCAGAACTCTCTCGCGCGAGATCAAAGTCGAGGATCTCATCGCTCCACTGATTGACTTTTGACACTGGTTTCTCTTTGGTGGTTCATACGTGTGTGCGTCTATCAGTATGTAGGATGTTGAGCTTGTATCGAGACGTAGGTATATACATATGTATATACATCCGCGCGCTTGTCTGAGTGAGTTTTACTTGTATTTCATGGTAAATATATACATATATAGAAAATGCAACTCTGCAACCTAACTCTGTTAAGTATATAAAGTCTGTGCGAAGTCTGTCGGATTGGCTTGCTTTAATTCGTGTTCGTTTCGTAATAACTTTGCAATAAAACGTGAAGAACAGAATTTTCTCTCTCGAAAACGTCTTTCCGGCTATCTTTCCGAAATGAAATTTTACAACGATAATTTTAATCGCAGCGTATATATAAACGAGAAAACACAACGATAATAAATTTCCGAGAAGAATAACACTAATTAATCGCTGCGAGTGACAATTGCAAACAAATTGCAGTTAATTGCGCGATATTGATATAAGCGATTGTAATTTTGCAATTAATATTCAGCATGTGGCGATAAGCGTTATATATGACTCGAGGGTGACATCTTCCGATAAATTTCCAAGCCCGGTGCCACATCTCCATGGAGATGCGCACGCTTCGATCAGAGATAATACATTAGTCAGCTTTCGTACGTATTAATGATTTAGCCAAGTAAACATACGAACGCGCGTAAAGCAAGCAGGCAAGCAAGTGGCAGCTTCTAGAGTATATATTGGTGGTGTGGTGGTGAAAGAGAAAAAGAGAAAGACAGAGAGGAGTACACGAGGAAATACGTTAATAAAATATGCGTTAATAAAATATGATTACACATGTGTAAACGTGGTGGTTTATAATAAATTGGAAATGTGTGTGGACGTGGTGGTTATTATTATAAATTGGAAATGTGTGTACACGTGTAATATATAGATTTTATATATATATGAGCGTGAGATGAGACAAGGCTCCTGCGGAAGAGTAATGATTAAAGGTTAGATCAGGCTTACCCTCGTTGTCGGCCTTCAAGTAGAGCTGCCCCTTTGGGCTCAGACACTGCCGATACTCGGTCGTGTAACATGCTGTATTCATCCAAACCAAATTTCAAGTTATCAGATGCGTGTAATCAGAACGACGCGCTTTCCGCGCGTAGTCGCCGTGTGTAATGCGTGATTCGCGGGAAAACGTGATTCGAATGAAGTAATTAAGCGCAAATGATAAACATTTCGTGTTTGCAGCAACTTCTCGTTTTAAAAATGACGCGCGAATGAAGAGAGAGATGTATATCAAGCCATGTGATAAAATCCGGGTGAAAGAGCATTTAACGCGCGTTTAAAAAAAAAAAAAAAAAACTTCTCTCTGTCGGAAACGTCTATTTCGTTTCTAAGGGTAATTCCGGCAGCGAAAACCGACTCGTTTCGCGCGCGAAGAAATCGCGTGCAAAAAGTTGAGCGTTCGCAACGACGACGGTTTTCCAGTTCGATGTCTGGTCTATATTTAGGGTGAGCGCCGTCAGTTCCGCTCTCAGAATGCCAAATTAGTTTCCTCGAACCCCGAGAAGAGCAGAAGAGGCGAATAGCCCTCGCGGAATTGGAGAAGATTAATATCTCTGACTTACGGCGTATAAAAGCCGTAACGTCTCTTACGACGTGAGGGCAATTAAACCCCTAACTCTCTTCAAGTTCTTATCGCCGTTGAAATTCTCACTATCGATCGGACGGAAACACTTGATCCTGTCGTCTCGTTACGTGAAAGTGTTATGTTTCGTGAGCATCGCCGTACGGTGTACGGTGTGTCTTTACTGCAAATCTGAGAGTGTTACGAGGTTTCCTCAAATGTGAGAGTGTTGTAAGACAATATTGTCGCAACGAACGGAATTCGCGTTCTGAAACGTTTTCGATGCTATACTATGTCAAGACGCGCTCTCTTACGCGATTAATTATTAGAAACACACAATTGATCAAACACAAGTACTTGGATAATCGACCGATAACGTGCGTTCGATCAACAGCTCTTAAGCGGCAATGCGATGCTGCATTGTCGCTCTGATATTAAGTAATACGGTCATTAATTGATAATTGACGCACAAACGACGTATAATAATAATGCGAGATGGTGGAGGAATTTATCTCGCGTGACGCTTCTTTAATATCGCATGGCGAAATAAATGTATCCGACTGAGCAGAACAAATTGCCTCGAAACGCACGCGGCAAGGTAATAATTGCGCTGATCACGCAACGGAATTACAAAATCAGTCTTGCAAGAGACATGTTGCGATAATGTCAAATACATATATATATGTATGTATATATATTTATACGAAAACGGCAACTATGCAAGTGTCGCTAACATCAAGAGCATCTAAAAAAAAAAAAAAAAAAAAAAATTGCGCAAAACACCAACCGATATTGAGGCTGAAAAAAGAGAAAGAGAGAAAGAGAGTATAATATATCACGATGATCGTGAAGAGAAGAAACCCGATAGAAGCCGTTGCATTCTGCACATCGAACACCGAGAGATTTTTTGAATGTGATTTGCCAATCATCGACCAAGCCAGCCAATATAATCACAGAGTAGAAAGCATTCAACAGAGAGAAAAAGAGAGAGAGAAAGAGAGAAAGAGAGAGAAACAGAAGAGAGAGAGAGAGAGTGATACGATACAAAAATACCGAGTGTCTTTGAAGTGGCGCTTGATGAGAGTCAGAAAACACATTGTATCCGTATCAAAAAAAAAAAACTCGAAAAAAAGGACAAAAATTTGACTAACAAATTCTGAGGAGGCAATATTCAATGCGCTTTTAATAGTTTTTTTTTTTTACACCATCATCTGATGGATATTACAGTTCAGTTTTAACATTGAGATTATCGCGGTCGTGTTACGATTAAAAAAAAAACTGATGCTGTATATCACAATAGAAAAAAAAAATCTTTCGTAAAGAGACAAGCGGCTTAATTTATACATCCCCGAGGACTTGATCATCTTTATCATATATACCGCGTATATCCTCGGCAATAATTCTTTTCCGGAGGACACGCTCGGTCGCAGTTTGTCGCTGAATATTTTATAAAAGCTCTCTTCCTTTAGTGTCATCGCGCGAAAAGGAGGACGCGCGCGCGAGGCTAAACGATATTCGCTCTTGTCACAAGAAATTCGGCTCACAACGAAGACAACAATGTGCCCGACGAACTAAAATTAACCTCTCCGAAACACACATGTGTGCATAAATAAAGTCACAAACGTTAAGAAAGGTCAGGGAACGAATTTAACACACGTATGACGTGCTCGACAAAAAAAAAATTATATCTTAACATCGTAACGAGATAAGTATGACGTGTCAATATATATATCTTTTGTTCAAAGCATGTCAGCGACTGTGTATCAGACTTGAAGCTCGGAATTTTTTATAGCTCATTAATCTTATAAAAGTTTACTACAAGTCGCGTCACAAAAAATAGATTAAACATACATACATATGTACATACGTACATATATACATATATATATGTATATGCACATGTGCAATATGTATATGCTATATTTATAAAAACATTTGTTCAATCATGTTTCAAACAAAACGTATTTAAAAAAAATATATATTGTATTGGCCGTTTCCTTCCACTGTAAAAAAATATAGCTTTTGTAAATAAATGCATCCGCTTAACTCTCTTCTTTTCTTTTTTCCTCTCTTTCTCTCTTTTAAATATTTAAATTATCGCGAACCTCTCCTCGCGTATAAATATGAATGCATGATCCTCTATGAATTTTTCCAGCATATTTCCACAATAACAAAAATAAAAACAAACAATTCTCTCTGGAAGTGTACGATAAAAAATATATTGCTGAAGAAGTTACCGATAGAGTTACTAATTACGTATTGATACATTGAATATGAATGTAATCTGTGAAATTATGAGAATAAATATAAATATATATAAATTTTATAGTTGATGAAATTAATTTAGCGCGCAAAATTTGATTTATTCGGACCATAACCAAACCGAAAAATTAACGCTTTACGGAAGTAAATTATGGATTATGTACGCAGTTGATTTGACAAAATAACTGTGAATAAAGCATTGAATAGTGCCTCTCAGGTGATTTACATACAGAGTAAGCGCATGTAGTTTTCGCGGAAACAGTTTATACATTAGCGTAGAATTTTGCTAAACACAAGTGGCGTCGGCGCTGGTGTGAAATTTTTCATAAAATCTTCCATTTCTGGAAAGTATCATATAACTCACGTGAAATATTTATCTTCACTTGAGTTATTTATAAACTCTTTTCTCTCGGGATATTTCGCGCTTTCTGAAGGAGAACAAAAATAACGTGGGTTTTGAAAGATCACTGCACTGAAATAAATGTATTCCCATCGAAAGAATTTCTAAAAAGTCACCGAGAGGAATTTCGGGGATTAATAAATTCACTCAAAAGATAAGATCCTTCCGGCGAAATTCTGATGAGAGCACATTTTGTCTCGATGTAATCATGCAAACGGACGTATTTCCCGGCAAGTATTCGTATTTCTCCCCACCCGTATGTAATAATTTCGCGCGCGCCCTATTTCGTAGCGCCGACTCCACTTAAAAATATTATGAAAAATTTAGTATTCTCAATGCCGTTGCGCTAAAAGCAGCACGCTGTCAGCTCTTGCGAACTATGTCACGAAAGGGTGGAAAGGAGAGGGAGGCAATACGGAGCGGTCGGACACACAATTTGCATAGCTTTTTGAATAAATCCGCTTTTTTTTACGCTTCGACGGTTTTACGCTTCGGTTCGATTCGTGTTACCTGGATTTATCGATACACCTCATTCGATACGAAGTAATAAAGAAGACTTTGGGAGATTTTATCTCGAAAATGCTGTCCCCCATGATCGTATTTAGAAAATCTAGTTTAACAAGAGGAACAACAAAAATGTACTATATATTCCGTTTTATGATAAGAGACAAGAAACTTTTCTTCAAGCGTCGAGAAAATATTCAAACACTTCTTAAGCATTCGCACAAAATTATACAAATCTGTCTGATTTGAAAACTAGGCGCGATATTTGCATGAAAATGGGAGAAACTTTTGCAAGCAAACGATAATTTTTTTTTTTTTTTCGATTACAGCAACCGTGATAGCTAATGCGCGCAAGAAAAAAGCGAGGATAAAGCGGGACAAGTAAAAACCAATTTCCAAAATTAAACTTCCGCCTGCAATTATTCTTGTCGGAATCTTAACTTTTTTCTGGTTGATTAAATTTTCAAAGTGCATCAATTTTAACAATATTAATTTTACGTCACTTTTTGGAGACGAACAATAATGATCGTGTGTACGTCACACAGAACGAGCCGGATAAGGGAATCATTAATAACAGGGTCGCGGAGCTGACGTCGCGCGGCTTTCCACGTGAATCTCTAGACAAAATGCCACGTAAAATATATCGCGTGGGAAGGGGGGAAAAAACGTAAATGAATTAGAAAGAGGTATGAACGTACCAACGCCATTAGACTGCGAGGTCGGGAGTTGCACGGCGACGCTGAAGCCGCGCAGCTTCACCGGGGCGGAATTTTCCTTGCCAGCCAGGAGGGCGCACTGCGGCTTCAGGTCACGATGAATAATGTCGTTCTCGTGGCAGTAACGCAGCGCTTCGAGGATCTGTCGCATGTAGTGACTGTAAAAGAAAGTGCAGTTTTCTTAGGTACCAGGCGGCCGTTTGTGTGCCCGCATGTCACCGGAGGTGGAAGAGCACGTCCTCGTGCCGGGAACAATAGCGAAAGGCAGATATACGAGACGCGGATATTTCGCGGCGCAAAAGAGCGACGCGCTTTCCGAGAATTTAAATAGAACGATTAAGGCATGCCTCGTTACGTCACGTAATGATTTTACACCCACAAAGTCCTTAAATATTCCAGCGGCGGTGGTTTCATCCGAGAGTCGGAAGATATGATCAACGATGACAGTGTGAATTATATTTCCGAAATTTAAACGAGCATTTTATGAAAAATAAAAAAAAATAAAAAACCTTTTAACACACATATTGTTAGACGTTTTAATATACTTTTCAATTGCGCGTCTCAAAATTGTTATGTAAATAATTTTTACATCTACTCTCTAAAATTCCAGCGGTTTCATCCGAGAGATAAAAAGTTAGAAGATACATCAACACTTGTATATAAATTTAGACTTCAAAATCTAAGAGAGTAATTTATAAAAAAAAAAAAAAACAGCAATTTAAAAAAATGTCATATGTTAAATGTTTTAATATGCTTTTCAGTTACGCGTTTCGCGAAATTGTTGCGTAGGGTAAACACGTCGAGCGAAGGCGGCCGTTACATTTTAGTTAATTAGTATGATCTTTGACATTTTCCTTTGTTCCATAGCAAATGCAGGTTGAAGTATAATACAACATACTCATATGCGCGCAAATATACACGCGGTACAAAATCCTTCCCCAAGTGACTCTTGACATTTTCATGTATTTTTTGTGATAATGCAGAAAAGAAGGGCTTTACTATGCATTCATTGTCCTTTTTACCGTATCAATCAAAGTACTCGGGAGAGATAATCCTTCAAGCGAGAGAGTTGTACGTGTGGTGAATATGATGTCCTGTGCATTTGACATATGATATTAACGATGAAATATCTTTGACGCTGGGGAATAAAATATAAGACGGGGAAACGTATATTTTTCGAGATAAAATAAAAATCGAAGGAGAATTTATATATCTTCTCCAATTGAGAAGGAATGAGTTTCTCTGTTTGAACATATAAATCAAGCGGTTTTCAATGCGTTACGTTTCCTACAGATATTTTGTTACGATATCCGAGCATTAATTCGTACATATCCGCTTCTCTATCGTCAAAGACACAAGATTGTGACGAGTTTTAATAGGATCCTTTTGAGGTGAAGACTACTGCTGTGTGACTAGTTCAAGCGTGACATAAACGAGTACAGCGGAATCTAATGGATCGCTCGCAGTCAAGGATTTATCGAGACAGGGATTTATTACGCTCCAGAGAGAGAGAGAGAGACTCTCTTTCTCTCTATCTTTCGAGCGAGAATCCGTTTGCATTATATCGAGGTGTAACGTACAGACATTAATCGCGTTTCATTGCGAGCTTTCGGGGAATGACTTGGAGAAAGCAATTAATTTATCAAATTTCTCGCGCCTCGATTTACGCACGACGCCTTAAACGGAATTAATGAGAAAATTAAAATCGGCTTTGTTCGCGGAAACGTGTGCAAAATAAAGTATCCCGCTCTGTGCAATATTCCGTTTTATCATAAGAGAACAACACAATGATGCTGAGAGCAAAAAAATCAAACGCAATTTTATGTTTAATTCCGTTTCCGTAAAGTTATTTTAAAAGCCCGAAGATAACGCGACAGAATTATATTAAAACGCAATTAACAAAAAAAAAAAATTATTAAAAAAGAATGCTACGATAATTATTAAAAGAATAATAAAAGAGCGTTATTGCAAGTAAACGTAATGCGATTGTTATTACTGGTCGCGCCAGAAAATCTTGCGCCGTTCAAGACAAAATTATACCGAGACTGTCGCAATATATTTTACTCGGCGTGATGCCAGTCGCGCTACGTTCGTAAAACGATGTAAAACGCTTCTGTTCTTAGCTTCGAGAGATAATGTTCAAATGGATGCGCTGCGGTGTATGTATGCGGCGGAGCTGCGATGTTCGCGGAGTTACGTGATGATAGATATAATGAATTTTCTTTACCTCGCAACCGCCTCGCTGTACACGAAACCGGCAGTTGCTCGTCTGACGACCTCGAAGCACAAATCAGAGCCGTCCATACTGAAAAAAGAGAAAACAAAATATATTAAAAACGCAGAAATATCCGATGGGAGATCAGTGAATCCGCTTTAATAAATCGCGTGCACGCGTTCCTGTTTGTATAATTCATCGATAATCTTTCGTATCAATAGCACCACTCTCGAGGCATTATTTATGATAATTCATGCGTATCACAATCATTATATATGTATATATAGAAGTGATTTGAAACGCATAATAGTCAGTTTTCCCTAATAAGTTATCGATCCAAATGCTAATCGCGCGTGTATAACGGCAAAATCAATGAAAAATAACGTCACTGGTTAAAAGATGTTTTTTTTTGTTCGACAAAAACTCATCTCATTGAGCTAAAGGAAGTAAAGAAGTGCGCGGCGCTATGTGTGTGTATGTGCGCGTATGTGTGTCACATTATTTAAATAGTCTCGTTAAAAAGCGCCTTGAGCACCGAGAGTCTATTAAAAACCGTGGCTATCTTATCCGATAGCGTGGATTATTTCAAGAGCGCCTCGGATGTGTGTATCCAATTATAGCGAACCGTATAGTCGGACGTTATAATAGATATGGCAAACAATTAAATGGAAAACGTGCTTTTTCGAGGAAAGATTGAGCCGTTAAGGAAATACATATCACGTATATTTGTTTTGTTCGATTTTTTTCAATTTTCGACAAATTCGAAAAAAATTCGATGCGCCCCGTGACGTCGTATCTAACATCGCCTGTAACGCATGTAACGTTCCATTAGCCTGATACGCTGCTAATAATTACGCCATCACGCATAGACGAGAGAACAGACTTGTTGGCATATAAAGGACATGATTGACGCCCTTCGTTTCAAAAGTTCCGTTTCTAAAACAGAACCCCGGCTTAAAGTTCACGATTAAAAGCCTATAACTATAATAAGCTGTAGATTTTTTTCCCGCTCTTAATCTCGAAAGTTTCGAGATCGCTATTTGAGTTTCGATAAAGCAAATAGATGTAAAGACGAGTGTTTACATACGCACACGTGTTTATTTTAAATTATTGTTACTTGAAACAAAAAAGAAGGAACATACGATACACTTGTAAAAAAAAAAAAGATAAAATACGAGTTAGTTTTATACTCACTATTCGAATACCATGTACAACATGCCCTCGGAACTGTAAGTTTCCAGCAGTTCCACGATGTGCGGATGTTTTAACATATGGCATATTGTAGCCTCCCGTTTCAAATCTAAAACATGCAAAATGCAAATTTTATGCACCATATGATCTTCTTAAGAAAAAAAATCGCAGTGTGCAAGACGATCAGATATTGCCGTTGAATAAAAAAATCGTGTTCTTCATTTTTCTAGTTTGCATATATTTAAATACACAGTTTTATAGTTTCGCGCGTTATTAAAACGAGTTTCGTTAAAATTTATTAAAATATATGTAAAACTTGAGATTTAAAAATTCATGATTATATAACGTGTCAATTGTAAATTTGTAATTAACAGAAAATATAATTTAAAATCAGGAAATTTAAAATTAGAGACAATTCAAAATTTGGCACAACGCCGTGTAAAACATTGTTAAAAAAAGTAAATAATATGAAATAAAGAGAAGAGATGAATATAATGTACGAGCGGAAGAAATGTGAGACACGTGTGCAACTAATATTTCAAATGTCAATATTATATAATATTACTCGATGTAATATTAAACAGAGAATTAATGTTGCAGCGGGGCGCTACACGGGCGCATAAATTTACACGATTTTATAATTAAACTCCAAAACCAAAAGCATATATTGAAAAAAAAAAAAAATCAGAATAAGTTAATATTTTAACAGATATTTTTTTATATAGATAATTCTTAAATAAAGAGATAAAAGACACAATTTTAAAACTATTTTAATATAAAATTTTGAACACTACTGTGTGATTCAAATTGAATATAAAAACTTCGTTTTCCCAATCGTTTTACCGAACTCAATTTAGATGCCGTATCTGCATCGAACTGCAGTGGAATCTGCAGTCTCGGGCAGATACAAAAGTCGGTTGTAACGAAAGCGCTCGTATTTTTCAGCTGCACGAAATCAGAAACATATCGCAGAAGGGTGGAAGAAACTAATTGCACCAGTTCCACCCAAAAGCACATAACTTTTATTATCGTGTAGTCCACACGATAGCTTTTCCGATAACGTGGAACGAGAAAGATTTTTAATGACCGGCGTTCTTATATGATTTTATAAATTTTAAAATTGAAAATATTAATTTCTTCTTTTTACTTAATTAGTAATCCTTGTGATTAAATTGATTAGTAATTAGTTGTCAAATAAACTTTCGTGATGAAAGTACATAAAATAATTCAGAAAAAGAGAGAGAAAAGTGTGTGTGTGTGTGTGTTTATACTCGCGTTTTTTTTCCTCGATAATTTCTTTGAGTAATTTAGTCTGTAATAATAACTTTCTTCAAACTTTTATCATAAAATTATTATCCCATTATTTTGAAAGTTGATAATTAAACCGTTACAATCGCGCGTTATATTAAAACCTTGTTGATGTAAATTTTACGCGCGATTAAAAAGCAGAAAGTTTCATTCTCGATTCACAACTTTTGGTTTGGATAAATTTTTTAACTTTTTCGTTTAAAACATTTATTTTTCTACGTTATTTTTGCCGTCAAAAACTGCGTGAAATGAAAAAGCAACAACGTGCACAAAAAAATTTGTAAAGATATATACACGATAAGAAAGAGCACCTGTAACATGTGTATTAAAAGTGCCAAGAAAGAAATAAAAAAAGACGTTCTCGTAATATTCTACAACATTGTCCTCCGGTGAAACAAATATCTCGTCTTGTACATCATTAATGTTTCACAAATAGAGGAAAGAAAAATATCAAGTTATCGCCCGTTCCACAACATTTCCGTGCGAGGCAACACGTGATGTCAAAGATTCCCTAGTTAGTTGAACATTTGTTGCGTTCTTTTTTTAATAGCACATCTATGTAGGAGATACTTCCGATATAAAATTATCTCTTTTCTTTCTCTCTCCGAGTTATTTTTTCCACATTGTCATTTATCAGTGTTACAAGAAATCTTTCCGCGAACTGAACATAGAAAGTGTCGTCGTTTCAAACTCGATCTTCTCTACTGCTGAGAATCCCAGCTGTCCGTCTGTTAATAAATCTCTAGTGCGGAGTAGTTGTGCGAATGCTCGCCACTTTTCCGTGCTAACCTCGACGGAAATTAAATATTATCCCCCATTTCCAGAGCAAACGCGCTTTATTAGAGAGAAAAACGGACTTGAAACAATGCTTCTCGTATATTGTCTGGATCTGTCGGCTAGTTCGTCGGGGGTTAAACCTCCGAAAAATGCGCGTGGCGACAATGGTCCGCCTTTCCATTCAATTGCACAATGGTTCTCGCGCCAGTTCACGACTGGAACCACCCTCTCTGTGCGTTCAGTCGATTGTACAACGTAGGGGGAAAACGCACGTTGTCAGGTAGGCGGATATGGGAAGCGTATAGGCTTGTTTCACGGACATTGGGAAATTAATGGAGAGTGTTACAAGAAAACGGCGGAAAACTATTTCTCTCTTATTTCAAAGAACACGCGCGTGTGAGTGTGTGTGTTACAAAAACATCTTAAAATAAATCTCCTCTTTCTTCATACGTGCCATTTTAGGCGACGAGGAATTAAAATAACTTCTTTAGTTAAAAAAAAGAAAAACATTTTACCAAAATATATTACTGAACTCGAGAACACTCCTCATAACACACACAATATTTTATATATTATTGGAATTAAATATATAGAAATAAATCAGTGTTTTTGCAAAGTAACATCAGACACTTGCTTTCGTTCAATTTCAATACTTGAAGTGAGTATACTGTCACTTATAAAAGTACGTCACATGTTAAGCTGCTCACGTTCGTGACACGTTCAAAGTTTATCGAAATCAGAGAAACACAAATTCTGGTTTCTGGGTTTCCTTCGTCGGGAACGACTTCTCTGCGCCATTCGCTATATATGTATATGTACTTACCCGCTGTGCTGAGCCCGGGACTCGATGTGAACTTCGCCACATCGACGATTTTTACGGCGAAAGTCTGCCCCGTCTGACGGTGAATGCACTTCCGAACGACGCTGAATGGTCCCCTGCAACAATGCGGGCGAGACGTCAACAATAATAATTACGTTCGCTCGAGGGGAGTCGCTCGAGCACGAATTACGTCAAGATAATCCGCAAATCATGAATAGAACACGTCGCATCAATCGATAATCAGATATTGCGCGCTATTAATACTGACGTGAATATTAACGGAACAATCGATCTGATTTTAATTTTGGAAAAATATTTCACATCATCTCTTCGAGTTTGCTTTATCAAAAATAGTCCATTCTGTTTATCCCGCATTTTCAGGACACACCCTTACGATTCGATAATGAAAAGCAAAATAGGAAAATTATACACCTTTACAAAATTTATACACCGTTAAAATTTTTATTCATTTGCGATCAAATTGCTGAAAATGTAATGCAGATGTAAAATTTTGAACAGTGTTAAAGTATTAAATTTGATCCAGATCTCCTTGACACTTTATAGACCAAGGTCACGTTCTTCCGGTGACCTAACGCCATTTTTAAATGTCGCGTGTGCACTATAACTCTATAGTTTTTCTTACGCATGTACATACTACCTTTATATTCTTACACATGTACATATATGTAATTTTTAAAAAAAAAAAAAAAAAAAAAAAAAAAAAAAGAAGAAATGTCAATATAGGTTATAGTTCGTTAAGAAACTGATGACATAAAGAAGAAATGAAGAAGAAACGAAGAAGCACAAGAAAGAATTTCAAGTGCACGAAGAATTATTTTCTTACACGCATTATAGATAAAAGCATAGCTTTTATTCTCTCTAGACTTAAAATATTTGAGATTTGAAATTGTATTTCTTTTTCTTTAAAAAAAAAACAAATAGAAATATTGAATAAAAACAAATAGAAACAAAACAAATAGAAATATTCAATAAAATATTAAAATATTGAGTGAAATACAGTAGCAAAATAAAAATGTAGTTTAAAAATAGAAGAAAAAAATGCAATAGGTATGTCGCATTTAGCATATCTTTCTGTTCGCTTGTTTCCCCAAATCGCAGATCTGCGGCAATAGATCAAGGCTTATTAAATATCGCATATCACAATTACACGGTGCAAGGTAAGAATAACTTATAACATCGAAACAGGTTAATTATGCGTGCGAGTAGGTCACACAACATCACAGGTCTATACTTAAGAGTTGAACTCGATAGCGGTCTCTCGGTTATCTATCGAATGATAACCACGCGTACATTCATGGAATTCATGAAAACCCGCAACGGAGAGAATGTGCGTGCAGCGGTTCACGTAAGCATCCTTGTGGTTTGCACGATGTGACTGTGTGTACGTGTGACAGAATATTAAACTGCAATAAGTACACGCGGAAATTACATTTGAACTGTGTGTAGAATGAACTCTGTCCTAAACCAGAGATTGTAGTTTTTTCTCCTACAGTATATAATGTGCGTTTAAATTTAATTTATTGTCGACGTTTTCCACTTTCTATGTGTTCCTTTGTTAATAATTAAAAAAAAAACACTATTTTTGCACCGATTAATCGAAATATAAAACAGATATTTTTAATTAATATCAACGGTATTTAAAATAACAACAGTTTGTAAAATGTATATTTTTGACACGTTAAAATACATTCCGGAAATTAATTCTCGACTTCGAGCATCGTACATTAATATATTATCGTGCGCGCGTGTCTACACGGTTTTAATCTTAATTTTGTATATCTTATTTTGCGATAACAAAATAAACCGTGAATGTAATATGCATAACAATCGTATTTCATAATACCATATCGTGCCAATAACGATGTAACAAACATCGGATTATTTCAACTTTGGAAGTTTACTAATTTATTTAATAAATCGCGTAGCGTAAATATATAATATATTACGTTTTGATTGACATTCTTGAATGCGTTACAATGAAAAACACAATTTGATACGTTCTTTTGAATACATGATACGGAGTTAATAACAGCACGAATCACAAAGAGTTAACATATCAACAATATCGCAATATAAAATTAAACAGCACTAGAAACTATTATTCGGCTATACTGTTATACGGCTATTATACGGTTTGAGATAAAGCAAATTAAAGTGTTATATAAATAATAAGTGTTATATAAATAATTAATAAAATTTATTTAAATGTATACATTAAATGTAAAATTTTGTAATTATACATGTAATGCAAATTTAAATAATTTACAATTATATAACACATCGTAACTGGCTTATCTAGATCTCTGAATAATAGTTTCTAGTGCTGCGTAAAATATCTCTCGTGCTGTTATTTCAATTAATTCACTTTATAAAAACTAAATAACTATTTGCGTGAAAATATATTATTTCAAAACGTGTAATTCGCTGCATTTTACGTTGCACTTTTAACACGACAAAATTCACTCTGTGATGCAGTGCGGTTTTTTTTAAAAAACGTGTCCGCGCAAATCGTTTGCTGTCATATGCACACGCCGCGTTGTCATCTCCGGCACATACACACTCGCGAACAAGTTACTAAATACATCATCTCTCGTTTTTCATTGTTAAAAGCTCTCTCTTACAAGACGGCCCTTGAGCGTTTTAAGGCTTTCATAAAGCGATCGGCGCGACAGCGTCGTAATCGGCCTTTTATTAGAAGTTATTGACATCTCGTCAGTTACCCAGAAGAGGTCAAATATTAACGCGCGACCTACATTCCGAACCAATTTTTCGCCCCAAAGAAAATACGCACGAATAAGACGAATAGGAGAAAAATAGATGTTCCTTTTTTTTCAGAACGAACACTAAAAGTGTATTTTACAAAAAGTGCGTAAGAATTGTTTTTTTTTTTTTTTTTTTAGACGTCACAAGATTTCGTTAAATTTCGACAAAAAATACGTGACACGTAAAATAGCACGTTATTTTCTTGTCCATACAGCGCAATTAAAAATTAGTTATTGTCATTATCGCATCGAATTATTCTCACGCTCGTCAGATACAACTCTGTTTAACCTCTCGGTCATTGTAAATGAAAGCTCAAATCTATCGTAATTGAACTCTCTGCTCACATCGACACAAGTTGCGCCGAAGGCGTTTTGGAGAAGTGCAAGAGATATGCGAGCGTCCAAGTTTCATATAGAATATTCCGAAACGACAATTAGAATATCGGTGTATATATACGTTCAATCTGTTTGAAATTTCAGATGGATCGAGATAACATTCCGCTCACGCCGAAGCCATTACTTCACCCCAGACAGAACTTGTCATTGAACATACTGCGCGCACCGAGCATAAACTGCTGATTTATACTCCACTCAACAAGATCATTAATGCGAAATGTTTATACGTGATTAAAGCCGAGATTATGTGTCTCTGAGATGAAATATATTGGAAGATAATTGCGACTTTGTGCGATATATGACAAACATTTATGAAATAATGCATTTAAACAAATTAGCAATGAAAGGCTCTATTTAAAGGATAACTAAAAGAGAAAATAAAAACTAATTAAAGTAATTTTTATTGTTTTTTCTATTAATTTTTGCTGTTGTATTTGATAGAATGAATAAATCGTTTCTACTACAATTATTTAGTCCAATTGTTATCTATCACGAAATCCATCAAAACTTTTACACTCATAATTAATCTAAGAAAAATCAATAAAATTTTATTGATTTATCTATTTGTCTAATCTATGTACAATATGTAAACATATTAATTTTCTTCTGTACCAACGTATTTATTCTGACATATTTATTTTCTTCTGTAATCAACTATTCTTCGCACTTTAGATAACACTTCAGATAATACTTTTTAGATAATTCACTTTTGGGATAAAAGGGCTTCAATTCATTAATTTTTCAGACGTTTGGTTATGCGAACTAAAAGCTCGCTCGGAATGTTTCCTTGAATAAGCTTCAAATCTATCATAATTGGAACGTTTGTTTTCAAAAGCAGCATTTACACACTGTTGGAGAGTCATCAAGATACACGTCGACTCGTCATTAACATCCGTTTCTGTATCTCCTCGTTTGCATCCGAAGATATCGGGTAGTGTGCATGACGGACACGCCCGAGCAACGCGCACAGAAAAGGGACAGAGGAACGGGAAATTGAAACCGCTAAATGGGATTGTTAGTGAAAGTCAGGAATAAATAACGTTTCTGCTAGACGTTCGCTTCGCGAACGAGATTCAGTTCGTTTAACCCGCTGAAATATATCCTTTTTGCGCCGTGCCGACAACCCTCATCGGACTACTCTCTCACTGCAGATTTTGCTCTCTTACCCCCGATGTGCGCGCAGTTTCCTCTTATCGACACGTACAGATCGCACATGTGCTACGGTTACCCGAAACACGGTACATAAATGCGGCAGTTACTTTCTCTCTCTCTCTCTCTCTCTCGAAGGTTCTGTGAAACTTAAGCCGCGCCCGACGCTGATATTACATACTTGCTTCCGCCTTCTATGTATTACCATTATGAGTTGCTTATAACTTGAAGCTAGACTTCGTAATAATGAGAGTGCGGACGATTTCCAACTTTCTTCCCACCGGAAACGATAAAATATATGATATAACTTTATAATATATCACACGCTTTAGAAACAAATTACAACTCGTACAAAGAAACATATATATATGTACATATATATATTTAATTATACAATAATAAATAAGTAATATGTATAAGTAATACCAGATAAATTACCCCCGAAATTTGTCCGCATGTCGACAA
>QVOA01018719.1:0-16392 GCA_014825685.1 Pseudomyrmex cubaensis | reverse complement strand
GTAAATTTTCTACACGTGAGTTTTGAATTGAGATTTCAATTTTTAAAATCATACGGGATGCTGGATTTGCATCTCACATATGAAAGACCCCGAATAGCCCTCTAACTAATTTTAAAATATTGCGAAAAAAACTCCTCGGCCAGGAGTCGAACCTGCATGGAATCTCCGGCTTTCCGTGCCGTACGGCTCATATTGACCTTATATATTTCTTAGTTTAATTTTCACGAGCCTAAAAGATTATTCATTCGGGAAAAAACTCGATTTTATCCGCGTCGAGATTTGGTTTGTTTTTTTATCTTCGAGAAATAACGACTGTGAGTCGGGGGAATAACATTGCTTGTAGTTATTCGAGGCGAAGGATTATCGTTCGGCACATAAGTTTTTCATTGCACTTGTACACGGCGAGAAAGAGAGAGAGAGAGAGAGAGAGAGCGCCGGGAGAAGAAACTGTGGAGCGAAATTGAAGGAACACAGAACAGGCGTGGACGACAACGGGCGCGAAACCTTAGCCGTGAAGAGGAGAGTAGTATCCATTATTCTGCGAGGACACGCGCGGGAGAAGTGCGACGTAAAATGGCTCCCGTGTTCACCATTCTTTTTACGACTCGTTCGCGGAATAGTCCGTAGCCGACCATGCGTATCCCACCTCGCTTGTCAGTGTCCTTTCTCATGGCTCCCTCGCGTCGTTTCTCCCTTATGTTCCTCGTCCGTCTCACAGTCTTCGCCGCGCTTTCTTCGCCCGGGACGACGGATTAGATATGGCCGTTCCGGTTTCTCTCTTTTTCTCTCTCTCTCTCTGTTCGTATCTCGTCTTGTAAAAAATTAACCCGCATGAAATTAGCCGGAAGCGACCCAACCACTTTCGTGCCGCCGTAAATGTCGCTGTATCGCGCACGATGAGGGAGGGCGAAATTCTTTCTCATCGCGTACTTATACAAGAGGAAAGTCGTACACTTTAACAAGTTGGATCTGTCTTTCTCATTCCAGGTAAAATAAAATACTCAGAGAGGGTATACGACGCGTGTATGGACGCGTTCGACTGTTTGCCGCTCGCAGCTCTTATGAATCAACAGTTTCTGTGCGTACACGGCGGCCTGTCGCCGGAAATTCACAATTTAGAAGATATTCGTAAAGTAAGTAGATCTCAATTTTTGCAATTGCTTTCAATTTTCAAATCGCTTTTCTTTCATTTTCTTGAGATGAAACATGATATTGCATGAATATTTTCAATCATTTGGCGACCGTCCTAAAAGTTTATTTCTTTTTTCTTATCTCGAGAGGAGAATTCTTATATCACTTGATATTGCGGATTCGCGAGCGAGAGAAAATCTACAGTTTTACATAGATATCAAATCACGTCAATAGTGCCGAAGACATTATTTTTCTGTTCGGAGATCATTTTTTTCATCAAAGTACGCATCTCGACAAATTGCCCACGTCGAAGGAGAAAGTGAAACTTCAGATTCGATCACCCGCTTATCAGTCTCACGCTCTGAAGAATAATTGAGCTGTAGGTCGTTTACCTTAAGTGAATTCATTACGTGATTCGCTTTGATCATTGCGTGTCTCGCTTGTATACATATCATACACGAGAGAAAAAAATGTAAAAGAGTCTTTAATGCTTGTTGTACATTATTTATTTTTTACATGATATCCTCGATAGTTTTGTTTGCCTGGCCGCGAGTCGCTTTTTTAAACAAACTACGCAATCGAAAGACTAATAAGCTGTGTGCAAGAGCCATTTGCGCTTTGTTGTATATATCGTTGACGAGGCAGGATGCGATCGACTGATATACGCGCGTGTGTCCTGCGTGTGTACATTAGCCTTGATATTATTTCTCGTAATTGTGCCGAGGCCAATCGTTCGATCGGCGGCAGTCATTGGACTCTACGGCGCGCCGGAAGCGAGCCAGGGAGCACCGACGTGCTGCCACCTGCTCTATCGATCCACATCCACCTACGCCTTTTCACCTTCCTCCATTGCGTGCGACATACACGGGTGTGCGTGTCACGCGGTCGGGCATTGCGTGTGCATTGCACTCAGGTTCGTCTATATATAAAAGTGGATATACATTAAATATAAATCGGAAGAAGAAAATACAACGCGCGCCGCAATACGACATCTATATATTGCGACATATTTTAAACCAATAACGTAAGCGGCACTTTTGTGTTATAAATCGTATTATTGTGAAATTTTTATGTATACACATTATTATCTAATTATGACGCTCGATGTAAAATTATATCGATGAAAAAAGTTGTAATTAAAAACTAACACACATTAATGTCTTATCAGGATCCTAAACGCTTTTTGTTGTTCGCAAATCGGAAATTACTCGATTTGACGCATCTCTACTACTGATTTCGTTTTGATAGTTCTTGCGTGTCTTTCACATATCGTACGCGCGGGTGTCGCGTTTTACGCTGGCAATCGAAATTCCCGAATGACACCCGTATTTCTCGGCGATCGACGTGTTGTGGGATACGCGCGAGAGAAACGAGAGCGATGAGCAGTTTCGTATTTCGCCGCGCTCGTGAAAATTCGTGCTCTTTTTATACAAGCATTTTGTCATCGAGAAGCATCGCGCCGACAGTTTTCACGTCGACTGTCTAAAATGGAATTTCGTATCGTTTCTGAGCATTTCGCTTTTTATTCTCGCAAACTCTCCCGAAGAACTTACAACCGTTCGATACCGCGGTTAAAATCGAGAGAAAAAAAAAAGAGATAAATAGAGAAAGAGAGAGAGAGAGATTTGGATAATGATCTTATATGATGATCGATTTCGTATTTCTATACATATATTTTCTTAATTGAAATGATACAATGCACGTTTATAACGATACGGCAATGTAGATTATTCCTTGACAGCAACAATTTTGAATATAACATGACATGCGTTTTGAGTAAAATGTTGAAAGGAGAGCATACCTATTTTTAATTTTATGTGAGATACGTAACAAAAGGAATGTTGCATATGCGCGATTGCAAGAGATTTTTCTTCTATCAATAAACAAAATGTAAACTTAATTTTGTTAAAATAAATTGTTATAATAAAATAGTAAGTAACAATAAAAAGACAATAACTAATATATATGTATATATTATACATATACATATATTATATAATATATATTCATTGAATGTTATAATATATATATATATATATATATCTCATTCGATGAGCAAAGAAGATTATCACCGTAAAAGCATATTATTATCGGTGAATTCTGATCGCGATTTTACGATTTTTCTCTCGTCATCAGTCGGAATTTCGAAAGGTTATGTTTTATTTCCGAGCGGTTTTATCGCCAGCGTTTCAGAGCGTTTGATATGGAAATTGACATCCTCAGTTGGACGATATCGCGAGTCTTTTGAGAGCAAGAGCCCGTAAAACGTGACCGTACGCGTCCTGCACCTTAGAAATGCTCTCGGCAACGCTTTAACCTCCTTTCCATCTCCTATCCGGATAATCGTTCTGAATCTTTGATCGTGACTCGCACGCACGAAGACTTCTCGGCGAGAAATAGAGAAAGAAAGAAAAAAGAAATTTCAGAAGTTTCAATCCCACAGTGGACCGTCAAGATGCATTATCGTTTTCTTAAATAAATAAAATTTGAGAGTGTAGTTTTCTTTGAACTAACGCATATAACTGTGTACGTTTATTTATATATTCAAAATTCAGATTTTTAAAACATATAAAAATGTTTATGTAAAATTGCAAATATAACGTTATTAAAATTCTACAATATTATAAATCGCGTTTTCGCATCAAATCTGCTTTATTAAAAATTGTAGCATATTTATTATTCTGACTGAAATTAATTTTTTACGTATGCGTCTTCATAATGCAGTAAAAGCATCGAAAAGTTTAGTTTTATTCATGCTAAACGTCATTTACGTAAAAGGAGGTTTTTTGTACTGTTCAAGGAAAAAAAAGAAATGAATATTTTACCTTCCTTTTATTAATAATTAAAAAGTTTTTAATTTTCACTTTGTTATTATGTATCTACATTTCTATTGCCTTTGAATGCGACTAAAATCCACATTTTTTTATAATCTTAAAAATCGCTGTGGTATTTCAATAATTTTCTTTTTCAGTCGCATGAAAAAGTCCTTGTATTTGTATTACAATGATTTTTAAGTTCTTTATCTACCAGTACAAATTTTTTTCAAATAGCTACGTTATTTTTACTCTACTTTTTTGTTAAAATATGGGTTTTATAAGAACCTATGGTAAAAGTCTGAAATTATCGTTTTGTTTAACAACGATTTTCTCGAAATTTATTTCCATGGAAATAAGTATTTGGTAATTATGCAGTTTATAGCGGCTTTTCCTAATTTTGGCTATTTCAATCCGGTTCTTTTAAAAAACGCTTTATTGCATCACTAAAATGAGAAATCAATCGGGGGAGCTCGAAAGAATAATGTTCTTCTTCTTATTTTTTGAAGAAAACGTGAAATTCGAAAATTCTTGATAATTGTGTAGAACAGATCTACCGATCTCGATAGTTTTTAAATATGTTTTAAAAGACAAGATTGTGAACAACTTTTTCCTTACACCGTTTAGGCTTAATTTCCGAAATATCGTCAAAAACTTGCTACTATTACACTACATCCTGTCTATATGTGTTCCGCGGCAATTGTTTTTGGACATCGTATACATTTCACAAGTAAATATTTTGTTTGTATCACTATGAGGTATGGGCGGAGCTTTTTTCTCTGCATATCCTCCACAAAAAAACCTAACCCAATCTAATCTATGTCACTACAATATCGCTAATATCACGATGCATATTGTTTGTCAGTGTATGCTACTTTCGTAAATGACATAGTATAGATTGGATTGGATTAAGGTTTTTGGAGAGGGGGTGCAGGTAAAAGGACGGAGCTCACACGTATACGGTAATGTGTGATACAAACAAAATATTTACTTGTAAAATATACACGATGTCCAAAAACAAAGGTTTATTTATAAAACTTCTTTTGTGTATAACTTTTTAATAAACAATTTTTTTTTAATTCCCCCGATTGATTTCTCATTTTAGTGATGAAATAAAGCGCTTTTTAAAAATCGGATTGAAATAACCCAAAATTGGGAAAAGTCGCCAAACTGCATAATTACCAAGTTTGCACACTGATAACGGTGCTTAAGGTTCGTATTGGCTCTTTCATCTGCGATTTTTTGAAATTTCGGAGCCTTTCATCTGTTTCATCTAATTACCAAGTATTAAAAAATTATCAAGTATTTAAAAAATTAGTAAAATTTTATTTTATAATCAAGATTCTTAAATTTTAAAAAGTTTTGTTATTTTTTAAATATGTTTCATACTTAATGAGAGTCGCAGCATTTTATAATAATATGTGTAATAATATGTATATATTTTATAAATAATATGTGAATGATTCTACTTACGTAAGAACACAGATAGTTGATGGTTATTAATGAACGTGAACTGTGACGTGAAGTGTGAACAAAATCTTAATCATTAATCATTTCAAGAAATCCGTTGAACACCGAGAAATTGTCGGTATCGATCTCGAGAAGCGCGCAAAAGAGCCGTATATATCTGTATTAAAGCCGTTCAATTTCGTACCGGTCATGCCGCATTAATTCCGCTTAATTTATATTGACGAGAGGGAGGGGCCGAGAGAGAGAGAGAGAGAGAGAGAGAGAGAAGGAGGAAGGGATGGAATATATAGGATCCGTGCAGGGCGCGTGCATTTTATCGGTTGAAAACTCGCGATTTATGCGATCGTGTTCCGGGGGCCGCTTTAAATAGCGGGCGAGTTTGCGCTATCGCGCCGCCACTATTAAGTTAATCGCCTTGCACGCTCGCACGCGCGTATATGGCACGTGTACGCGTGCGAGAACTGCTTTAATAAGAATAATAATTACACGAGCGAGAGGAGAAAAGTCCGCAGAGAGGTACAAAAAACGAAGCAATTTCAAAACGCGTTGACCCAGCACCGCAACGACGTTTCCCTTGGAACTCTCTCTCTCTCTTCGGGAAAAGAGAGAGAATTGAGAAAATTATCCTGAATAAGTTTCTGCAGTGTGAAGTTTCTTTAATCTCTAATCGCACAAAATTACATCGCTTTTCGTAATTCTTTAATCGCGCAATACGTAAATATATTTTTTTAAATGTAAAATAACATATAACGGGAAATTTCTTTGGATTTTTTTTAAAAAAAAAAAAAAAAAAAAAAAAAAAAAAAACACTATAAATGGTTCAATTTATCTCCAGAGATGTCATAACTGATATTTTACAAAAGTAAAATAATTAATAATCATATTTTTGTTTTTGTAAAGTACGATACAAGATTGACATGACTATTGTTCGTCATTCTCAGCGCATACATATTATTTCGGAGAAAAATTTGAGCGAGCACTTTCAACGTACATTTCAACTTTGATATTTTACATCGATACCTATTTTATCAAAGTGTTTCTTCTTGATTGTGTTATTCTGCTATTGAGTTGTATAAACCATGTAGAAATCTATGACATTATTTTCTTATAGATGACGACAAGCAGAACACGAAACTATTCTCACGCATATAACGCACGCACACGTCAGGTCACGAGATACAAATCGTTTTACGAGCTCTGTGTATACGTACACCGTATAAATATTTAAAAGTTGATACCAACAATTTTGTGCGTGTGCGTGTGTGTTTACTTCTGCGACACACGGAGCGATTGTCGCAATCGCAATTCCGTTCGCTTCTTTTCCCGATCGCGACGTAATTACGTTTCGTGACGTGGTTTGCAAAAAGCTATCCTATTGTACGTAACGTATCTAACAATTAATAATCCCTTGAGGGTTCTTCACTCGTGTCTATTTTTATCGCAGTAGAGTCGCGGTACTCGTGATAGATGTAGAGAGAACAAAAGACCGCTCTGCAACGAGCATTGGTAATTTTCCAACGATCGTGTTTAATTTTGCAATAGTACATTTTCCAAGAAACGAACACAATTATATTATCTCACAATCGAACATTTATTTCGTTTCACAGATTTCGAGAGATTTCTGTGTTCTTTTTTTTTAACCGAATTCAGTCAATAATGTCAAAAGGGAGATAGCATTTTATAACAAAATAGATAATATTGTTCTAGATTTATTTATATTTTTCCACATCTGCATTTATTTATATTTTTCTATATCTTTTTGTTCTGCGAAGTAATTAATGTACAGAAAAAATATTCAAGTAATTTCGAAAGATTCCGAAGAAGAAAACGACGCTAAAGAGAAAAGAGAGACCGGATGAGAACTGCGTCTACTCTTTCAGATTACGAGCTATATCTCGAGGGAGATCACGCGATAGTTAACCCACTTCTTGTCCGTCCTAGTGATCGCTCGGTTTCTTTTTCCTGATGCGAACAATCGCGAGAAACGAGGCTGCGGGTACATAGCGAGAGCCAAGAAAAACGAAAGGAAATCGAAGAAATTTTCACTGTTCTTTCTTCGATCGTACATTTATCGCGGCTGTGTGTTGAGCGCTCTCTTTCTCTCTCTCTCTCTCTCGCTTTTTTCGATCGGAAGTCGATAATTGCAAAGAACAAATGCAGCTTGCAAACGGCTTTTGTGTTTTCTGCGCAGATTTTTTCGGGATTTGAGAAGCTATCTCTTGCACTTTCGTCCGAGCAATTTTCTGCGTTGCACGCGGGGTGTTAAAGATAAATTTCGCAAGTTGCAATTTCGTAACCTGTTTTTATCTCACACATCGCTCGACCCCTGCGTGTATACATGGCGGCTCTTTATCGTGTTAGTTTATAGAATCGCGACATTTCTTTTTCGACGCGCTGCAGCTATTACTGCAGGCGCAATTGTGAACAAAGGGATGTGGGGCACCATGCAGTATGCAACGGACACTCTTATTTCCGTTATACATTATTCCGTGTGTCTCGCCGTATAAAGGCATGTTTTGCGAGCCAACCGGTATAGCGATATGAATACCAAATGACGCCGTCGCGCGCGTATAATTCCCCTTGCCGTCGTTTCTACACGATGACGATCCGCAAAAACCGGGTTGCTAAGCTCCCTCGCGTTTGGCGCGATCCTGGCTGGGTTCGGAAGATGGCAGCGGAGGTAGTATCTCTCGCAGCAGTGACGGTGGGATCAACGTCTGGACGGAGTTTTATATAATCCGCCGTAAGGCGATCGCGCGTCCGGATCAGAGTTGTTGGAGAACTTGCTGCTTTAATTATGCGTCATTAAGATATTATCGTCGTATCTACAGGCGCACGATTCTCTCCCTCTCTCTCTCTCTCTCTCTCTCTCGCAGTTTCTTTGTCACTTTGCGGTCATTTATAACGCGGCGGCGGCGGCTTTTGCTAAACTGCTTTAAATCGCAAGCGGGATGTACGCGGACGGTGCTGCCTGCTTCAAGTGTTCGAGCGATAACGCAGTGACACGGATACGATAAACGAAAATCGAGGTCATATATCGTTCCGTATGTGGTTTTTTGAATACTTCTTTTGGTCCCTCTCTCTCTAAAATCGTTCTGTTTTATCGTTTCCGTATAATAAAACATATATGTTACGCGCATGTTTTTCCCGTACAGCGATATATGTAAAAACCTTTCAACTCGTAACTTATTTATCGAATGGCTATTAAAACGAGTGGAATTGTGCGCGCTGCCGCGCGTGAAATATACAGCGAAACAACTTGACGTTCGTAGTTTAACGCAAATTTATATCAGCTTTCAACAGCGCGATCGAGCAATTTTTCTCGTTCGCGCGAACAGTCGCCGCGGCTATTGTTCCTCGCAAGAAAGATACGAACTGCCACCGCTTTATCTCGAAAAACGTTGTGCTTTACAGAGAGAGAGATCACCGCTAATTATTATTTCAGCTAATTTAGTACAACAACCACGTCCGGCGGCTTCATTAACTTCGTTCGTCGAGCCACTTGAATAGAGTTAATGTATATTCGCTCCTTCCAATTTCTCACCGTTCCTCCCCTCTTTTTGTCGCGCAAACTTCGCCTTTGCGCGCGAAAACTTTTTATCACACAAAGGCGACATTTACTCGTTTTCTCGCCACGAAAGTTTTGTTCTATCTTATTTTTGCGTTCGCGATTTGTTTGAATTTGCAAGGCATAATTGACAAGGCGCTATCGCGTTACGCAGTATAACGACTGGAATATTACTACGTGACTAACGAGACGAATTGTGTTGTACACGTTACTAGATATATGTAGAGGAACTTTCGGGAGAATCTCGAGACACGGTGTGATAGCAGGTATATTACTACAAATTCTCATTCGGAGACTTGGGATATATACGCGTACAATTACGCGTAATGATGTAATCACATTACCGCGAGAGAATCCTCGTTAGGGGTAAAAATCACAAGCAGGGTTTGTGTGTTTCTCAGTTTAACTGCTAAGCTATATACTTTCCAGATGAACATCAAGATCTTTTACGGGGAAGAGAGTTAGTTGAGATTAGAGAGTGTATGTAGTTTAATTAAGGCGCATTCAGAATAGAGTTCTGTCGCCTAACAAAAGCTTTAAGCGTGTATGACCGCGAGTTATATTCGTACTGTTTCTACTTTTCCAAAATAGTGTTTTATTGTAAGATAGTTTTAATTTAAGACTTAATCACTAAACATTTGGTTGAAACTAATTTTTGTTTTGCGATTAGTTTAGGAGAGAGATATGATATCTGTGTACATTTTTGGGAAAAAATCTATTTGGAATAAGAAATACTCAGTTAACAAATTTAGACACAGCTTTTATAGCATATAGAAGCAAAAGTTTGCAAGCTGCTTTTAATAAATTTGTGTTTGCGCGCATGTTGTATTGTAGCTTTCTTCTATATTCGACTTCTACATTGAAGTTGTCCATTTTTCTTATTTCGCATACAGTCTGAGAATTTATAGCAACTGCATCTACAGATCCTCGTTGAACACAATCGATTCTCACAATCGAATTTTTACGACATGATTTTTTAGAGATTATCATAAATCGGAGATTTATATAAACAGCGGGGATTATACCACAAATGATAATTGGTCACGTGTTATCGCAGATGTGAGTGAGTGAGTGAGTGAGAGAGAGAGAGAATGAGGCAAAAAAACAAAGAAAAAAAAACGTAGACAGGGGCGCGATTGAAGAGAATCTCTCCACATAGAAACCGCGTAAAGGAGATACGCTTCTGTGTGGTACACGACACAAAAAAGCGTGTCGCGTCCGGAGATATCGATCGTCGACGCAACGCAAAGCGGCGGCGACAGCATCACAGCGCGTGAGAGAGAATCACATGATTCTCCGGCGCATTATCCGAGCGCTCTTTTCCTCTAACGGAAGGTCGAAAAGGGAGCGAGGAGCGATTTTTTCGTTCGTAATCCACGGACAATGCATAAATGTCTGTCGGGAGCGAAGGAAACATTCCATTAAGGAAATGAGCCGTGCGCCATGTTAAATTACGTTTGTTTCGTGCCGCGAAACGACGCCTCTTTCCACTCTCTCTCTCTCTCTCTCTCTCTCTCTCTTTCTCTCATCTTCCGGCAAGCGTGCCATTGTGGAAACCGTAATTTGGCCTGAAACCATATTTTTAATTGATGCTTTCTCTAAATGAACTGACACGACGAAAGAATTGTTTTATATCTCAAAAAAAATAAAAAAATAATATTTACTCGCGCGTTAATAAAAATTACTAAGTGCGATGCAAAAGATAATATCTCGCATGCATCACAAGCATTTTTTATGTACATTTTATAAGAGCTTACAGATGTTTATTTTGTTTTGTGTAAAATGTTAGCAGCAGATAATATGCTGCCTCACATACTTGTTTTATTAAATTTAATTTAATATTAAGAGACACCATATAAATAGTTTGTTAATTAGAGTTTACATTTCACATGTAAATTAAGCTCTTTATACGATCGCGCGGAACTAAAGTCGTTGCACGTTGTGTACGAAGAGTGGCGAGATAACACCCGAGATAGAAATAGAGCGCTATTGCGAATCATTATAGACATCGCAAACACGATGGGAAGACATAAGGCGCGCTCGCCTCACTTAATACAGTTGCTGTCATTATCGTACACTAACTGCTCGTTATATCGTAATAAACGCCCAATGCGTGTCTGTATGTATACTACGCGGAAGCAGGTCGCGAACTAATACGACCCATTCAACGTAATTACGCTACCTGTTACGTGTCACTTGTAGTCCGCATCAAGATCACATCGTACAGCGAACTTCGGTTCGGCTAATCATCGAAGACTGAATCCGACGTGTTGCGGGATATTATGTCGACTGCTATTTCGAAATGTAATGTAAATATGCAAACACGTAAATTTTGATTGATTTTTGAAAAATTAAGAAAATCAATAAGATTTGCAGAAACGTGTAGGTCTAAAATATACAAATAATGAACTACCGCGATGTCTTGGTTATTTAAAATAATGTGATTTATTTTGTATACTAACATATTTATACGTATATTATAAAATTATTTCAAAAATGTATATAAATTATGGAAAAGTAACATATATATATTTTATTTTAATAATATACATATCTTTTAATTTTAAAAGTGCATTTAGCTTTTTATGCAAATATTTGATTTTATACATAGTTAAAAGTTATAAATAGATTAATAAACAGATTAATTATATAAACAAGTAATTCACTAAATTTTTGCTTTCTTATTTGTATATTTTTTTTATCTTGTTTTTAACATGATAAATTTGACTAAAGATTGTTTTTTTTTTTTTTTTTGTCAATTTGAGTCTGTTAGAATAACATGAATAGAATAATACGAACATACGCTTATTAAACATACGTTTATTAAATATCACGTAAGTGTTCGATGTATACTGATCTGTCGTATTTGTACGAGATACATTTTACATTGTCGCATCCAAATATCAATGCCATATGTTATTAATCTCAGCTAAATACAATATTTGGTCACATTGCCTGGAAGCAGGATTTAATCTTTGCGCATTCGGCATTATTTTCATGCCAGATGCATCACGATCCAAAATTATTTTTACGGAATATCACATATGTGGAAAAGAGAAAAAAGCTAGATAAAAAATTTTAATAAAATCCTCTTTATATCGAAACAACAACGCGACGCGTTGTAAAATTTAAAAGAAGACAAAGTATAATCCCTACTGTTTCTCGTGTGAAAGAAGAATTAGATAAATCTGTATTTCAGATACAACATTTTGTGAAACTGCGTGGAAAAAAAACAAAATGCAGCAACAACAAAATGTATAACTAACGTAAAAAAAAGCTTCAATCTTTGTGTCAAATATTTGGTCAATGTTGATTGTGTTCCGAAGCGCAAAGAAAGAGAGGAGAGAGAGAGAGAAGATGGTTAGATAGTGGAAGAGAGAGAAGACGGAAGACGAGACGTTTCGTTTGAAGATACTCTTCTCTCTTTTTGAAATCATTCATATTCATGAATGTCATTAAACGCGATTTTCGAAGGTAGCTGTTGTAAGAGATTGACGGGAATGTTCTTCGGCAAGATTAGATCAACGAGACAAATATTTGATGCGACGCGACTCTCTCGTTGTGGAACCGATTTTGTGTGTGTGTGTGGTGTGTGTGTATCTGTCTGTTTTTCTCGCGTTTTTCCTTTGACTTCGATATCCACTCCGTTCAAAAACTTTTGCTCGCGACGGTTGATCGACGAAACTTCCACGATAAAGTTTTGAAGCCGTGCTACATCGATTCGCGCTCGCGAGAGAAGAACGGCTCGCGACTTCGAGCGCAAGCAAGAGAATAAATCTATGCCCGTGGGTTATGAATGCTTTATAACTCAGAGGCGACTCTGTCTGTTTGTGTGCCCGGTTTTGTATCCCGTGAATAAATAATTGTCCCACAGATTACAACTGACAAGTGTATATATGGAGTATAAAGTGTACATGCCCTCGTAAAAAAGTTTTTAACCCTTTCGCTGCGGCGAGTTTTAATTGGAGATAGTTGGTTATTATTTATCTTTATGCTCTTAGAAAATAATTTCTTGTGCAAAAACTGACTTGAGTTAATAATTTAATTGGTCCTATATTTCCGTACAACATACGAGTCTCTCCGATTTTGATTCTTCGTTATGCTTAACAATATGTTTTTGTTAAACTTCCTAAAATACATTTTACTCCTACTTTAGTCTTCTATGTGTAGCAATCAATAGACGCAAAGAGAAATCTATGAAGAGCGTATTGCTTGTCAGTAGGTAGTCTACTTAATACAATTAATACAATCAATCCGGCTTATGTGCATCTTGCTTGGCGCTGTCGTAATACGTAAAGCGCCAGGATTGTCACCCTCGAGACTTTATCACATTTATGTCGAGACATATATCGACACTGCCTCCCCCCACACACACTCTCTCTCTCTCTACCTATCTATCTATCTATCTATCTATCTATCTATCTATCTATCTTTTTAAAAGTAATCAAATTATAATTTGATCTTAGCTGAAACACTTGGATATTGATTACATATCAAGTGAGATTCAGAATTACGATGATAAAAGTTTGTTGCTGATATACCTAGTCAACTTCACGAAAAGTCAAGTCACCTAAATATTACAACGTTAATCGAGTAAAACTGTTATTTGAAACCGATCAAAACGTAAATGTCGTATTTAATGTAACGTGCCGAGTGAGTTTCCGGAATACAGAACGATTCGAAGTGTAACGTGGATCTAACCGGTCCACTGCAAATTCGGTAAAGCGACAACGGGATTGCTCGTACAATTACGCTTAAAGGTGTGTTTGCGCACGAGTGCGTCGGACAGTGGTTAATTCCTTGGGCTAATTCGATCGATGTTGACTTGCTGTTTCAGTTGGATAGGTTCAAAGAGCCGCCGGCGTTCGGACCAATGTGCGATCTTCTTTGGTCGGATCCTCTCGAAGACTTCGGCAACGAGAAAAATGCGGAGCATTTCTCCCACAATAGTGTCAGAGGTTGTTCGTACTTTTACAGGTGAGTATAATAAAAAATATCTCAACATTTCTCAGAACCTTTTGTTATAAATACAAGTATATAAAAATGAGAGTGACTTCGGGTTTAATTGGAAAATCTTCAAGTTAAGAAATGTAACGGCTGTGATGAACCAGGTAGCAGGATGTATTGCTAATTGATGATCAAAGTGATAGATTTCCAGACGTTTCGACTTTATTTAAAGTATCATCTTCAGTGGATATTACAAAAAAATACAATTCCGGCACAATGTACACAAAAATCAGTAATTACTGAAAAAAATAGAGAAAGAACATACTACGAGTTTGTCAATCCAGATACAAATTGTGTTCTAACAACAAAAAATAAATTAAAGTCAAGTTGATGTCATTAAGATAAAAAACTAAAGAGAGTCAAAGTGATTGTTTGAAAAGTGTCGTTAGAACTGAGACTGGATCGAAAATAAAATTTTACATAAGAAATATAAAGCGCAAAGAAAGCTTCATCTATCAATTGTACGCAAATTACTTTGAGATCTTGTTTATAATCGGTAAGTATATATCTGATAAGAATTAGTATCTTTCACATTGAGACCATCGCTTTTTAACTTATTAGCAATATATCCTGCTATCTGGTTCATCACAACCGTTTTATTTCTTAACTTGTTTTTTTTTTAAATAAAAAAAACGATTCTCTTTCTGGAAATAACTCTCATATCTGTTTACCATAGAAAAAAATATTGATTGAATCAAGAAACATGCTAGTGCCTGCCTCATTTACGCGAGTGCGACCGAATGACACTGTTGAGATTTTCAGATCTCAACAATGACTGAACCGATTGAGTTGTGCCTAGGCACTTTCGAAAGCTGAGGTTTAAGTACATTAGAAAATGATTAAGATTTTTTTCTCTATGCCTTAGCAATAGAAATACATTAATGTAAAATTTGATTTTAACTACGTTCAGACAGATTAAGAAACGTTCACGTCGTCGTCAGACATAGACAGACGCGTGCTGACACGTGAATCTGCAGATTTAGCCACTAGACTGCGTAATAATGGTAGAACGTGAGTCTCCTCTTGTCGTCACCATGTGGCGATACTTTTCTACAAATATTTTTGCTCACGTACAGCCGATCACATGATCGTTATCACGTGCTGTCACGTATTTAAAGCCGCGGAAAGATTGTAATATTTCTTGACAAGACATAGTTAGGCGAGTAACAGCGGCAACAATATCGCTTCTCGCACAACGTAGATCTCAACTTAGATCTCAACACATCGCTTTTTTACGATTTTCTTGCCTCTGTCATACTCAAAATTGTTTTGTTTAGCGTTTCAAGCGTTGTTTTAATATCTGTGAAATTGAGAAGTCATTTTAGTAGTTTTGTTTGACAGCTAAACAAACTGACAGATTTGGTTAGACGCGCGCGAAGTTGTCAGATTACCGTTCGATGCCGTGGACAATCGCTACTAAATAAAAGTTTACCGCATTAGCAAAAAAAAGTAAAATTGTTTAAATAGGCGTAAGTAATAGGTTTTGATAAGTTTTGAATAATAAATCTATTTATTTATTTCTACACTAATGATATGTTGATAAAATAAAGTCTGAAGTATATTCGTACGACATGTGAGAATCGAGTTCTGAGAATACTTTTCTGTAGCGTAAAGTTAAACTTTTAAATAAGACTGTCGCGCGATAATTACCTTAATAAAAAAAACGTTTTAAAAGTATTGTCAAATATTGAAGATGATAATTCTAGAATAGCCGGACTTTCGGAAACAAATTATTATTAAGATTGGAGCAAAAGTTAGAAGACATAATACTGATGCTTGGGCCCTGTAAACGGTACAATTGGTACAGTGACTTTTGTTATTCGGAATATTTTAAATAGTGAGTGTGCAAAAAAAAAAATAAAACTTTGCTTGTCGTCAGGTTAGAATTTCAATTGAAAAAGTAAGCGTCAAATTTCAGGTAATGGAAAAAGCTTATGTTATTAGAAAACAATTTCCATTTTCTTTGATTTATGGAATCACTATTCATAAAAGCCAAGGACTGAGTTTGTCCAACGCTATTATGGACATAGGGAATTTTATATTTAGTCCTGGTCAAATTTACGTTGCATTGTCACAAAAAATTACGAAAAAATAAAATCACCTAAAAGAAAATATCTAATTACTTAAAATAATTAAACATTTTAACACTTTTGCAACAAATAAAAACAATAGCAAACACTTTTTTGCCGATTTGATTAAAATCTACATAAAAAAATTAAAAAGATGCACTTACAACACTTTTTGATATATATTGATATATATTCTGTTATATGTATTATTGTTATTATTAAAAATTACATTAAATTGTATTGAAAGAAGTGTTTGTCAAAAACATTCTACAAAAATGAATAATATCCCGAAAAAATTATCTTTTCAAAAAAAAAAAAAAAAAAAAAGGAAAAA
>QVOA01018718.1:0-10210 GCA_014825685.1 Pseudomyrmex cubaensis | reverse complement strand
CACTTGGTTAATAGTTAGATTAAGTTTGAACACAACTTTAAAATTTCTTATACAGATTTGATATTTTTTGAGAAAGGCTCGAATTAAGGATCAAAACGTCAAAAATTTTATAAATTTTCCAATAAAATAATCACACACATTAAAATTGTGTATTCAAGCTCTTATTTCTTATACATTTCTTATAATATCTCGCAAGAGTGTTTACAATTTAACCAAAGATTTTTAATAATGTTTAGTTTTGCCAAGCACAAAAAAAGCATTGTGCTTGGCAAAACTAAAAATTATTAAAAATCTTTGGCTCACATGTAAACGCACTTTAATGTAAACGCGCGCTAAAGACATTCTATATTCCGATGTAAACGGGTTGCTATTGCGTAGGCATACAGAAAAAGCAGTATTGTATGCAGTATTATATATAATATGTCTTATACGATAGATTTTTGTATAAAATTATGTGGAGAAAAATTGTTCTTCTAACAAAAATAATAAATACAACTATATAAGTAAAAAAGAATATAATCTATTATAATAATAGTAGAAACGCGCGCGCGGGATAAAAATGACAAGAAGTAATAAAACTAAAAATAAAACAAATCGATTTTGAATCAGAATACATATTGAAAGTTACAATAAGAAGATACTTTTCCAGAAATCAGTCAAACTTCCACGTCTTTTATTACTTGTATGACGGTCTCGAGACATCGGGAAAACTAAAGGAATATTGTCTTCCAAGTGGTAGAAAACTTCGTTATCTCAGAATAACCGACAAAGGTGTTGAAAAAAAACGAGCGTTCAAAATGAGGAATAATCCTCATAATAACGCAGCTAAGTTCGAGGAACTTACGGGACATCTTAAGTTTATAGATATGGAAGAGCATTGCGAGATTATTTGGAGAATTCTAGCAGCTATTCTAATGCTTGGAGAAATTCGATTTGTCGAAGGCAATAATGGAGAAGCTGAATTGGACAATAACGAAGCCGCTAACAGAGGTAAGTTAAATTTCAATTCAAGAATTCAATACGTCGAGTTTAAGTGCAAACACGTTAAAATGTTTGTTTATGAGATACCTTGATTAGCTCATTAAGTATTTTAAATTACAGTGGCAGAACTTCTTGGTCTAGATTCGAAAAAGTTTATCTGGGCTCTTATTAATTATTGCTTGATTGTGAAAGGATCGGCAATGCGCAGAAAGCATACTTGCGAAGAAGCGGAAGAAGCACGAGACGTTTTGGCGAATACTCTTTATCAGCGTTTAGTGGATTGGATAATCAACAATATTAATTATAAGCTCTCACTAACTCGTACTCTTTAGTAAGTGTGCGCGTACGCGCAGTAATAAATATATTATTAAAATCATTGTTTAAATGTTGCTCTAATTTCCAGTGGCGATAAATATTCTATCAGCATCCTCGATCATTTTGGATTCGAGTGTTTTTCAATAAATCGACTGGAACAGTTGTTAGTAAATACAATGAACGAGCAAATGCAATATTATTATAATCAAAGAGTATTCGCCTGGGAAATGGTAAAAATTGTTCCAATAGTTAATCTCTCTTGGAATATATTAATTCTGATATATATACATACGCATATATAATACGCACAACCAATGTTATAAAATGTACATGAAATAAAAGAACGTTATAAAAGTACGTTTTTTGTGGTATTTTAGCAAGAACAAGAAGAGGAAGATTTACCTTCGCGACAGTTACGGTTTTACGATAACAAGGAAGCGATCGATCAACTAATGAACAAAGAGAATGGACTTTTCCGTATCATCGACGACGCCTCGCGACAATTACAGGACGCTCAGTATATTCTCGAAAGAATCAAAGAACGTAAGCGTAACATTTACGTGAAACCGGTGAGTTCGCACGAGTTCACAATCGCACATTACACTGGCAAGTTAATATACGACGCTAGCGAAATAGCCACAAAAAATCGAGACTTTGTGCCACCGGAAATGATCGGCACAATGAGACTCTCGTCGCACGACGCAATAAAAGAAATGTTCACTAACAAACTAACTAAATCGGGAAATCTGACCATTCAAGTCAATGAAAATTGTATAACAACAGAAAAAGCATCGAAAAAGAAATGGAGTACTCTTATGCAGGAATCCGCCAAGCCTCGAGTAAGCAAACAAGTGAATTTTTTTACAATTACATTTTTCTATAGTTTTTCTACGCTCTCCAAATAATAATACGCTTTTATTTTTACTACGTATAAAACAAAACAAGTTTTTACTTTTTAATTGACATTCAACAGAAGTACAATACAGCGTCCAGAGGACAATATTCGCAAACGCGCAAGATGCGAACTTGCTCTTTGACATTTAGAGCAACGAGTCTCGAAATAATGAAGAATCTCGCGATAGGCGCGGGAAGCAGCGGTATGCACTTTATCAGATGCATACGATCCGATCTCGGCGATATTCCTCGCGGCTTTTATCGCGAGGTCGTTAGACAACAAATAAGAGCATTAGCAGTGCTTGACACAGCAAAAGCCAGGCAACGCGGTTATCCGTATAGGATACCTTTCCAGGAATTTCTACGAAGGTAATCTGCCTATGTTTTAAAGAAAACGAAAGAGCTCTAATATTAGAACTGTAGAATTTTAATTATTATTGAATAAAAGCGTTTGCTTTACATCGCGTGCAAAAGTAGCGTTTTAAATTGAATAAAATAAATTACAATAAAGTGTGTGTATGTGTTATTAATTACAGATACAAGTTTTTAGCTTTCGACTTTGACGAGACGGTCGAGATAACGAAGGATAACTGCAGACTACTTTTGATCAGATTAAAGATGGAAGGCTGGATTATTGGCAAGACTAAGGTTTTCCTGAAGTATTACAATGAAGAATATCTGTCACGTTTGTATGAGACGCAAGTGAGAAAAATTGTAAAAGTACAGTGTATGATGCGTTCTTTCCTAGCGCGCAAAAATATTGCCTCAAAAATCCACAACGTAAAAAAAGAGATTGGTAACTGAATTCTCATTCGGATAAGTGACTATTCGTTATAATGCAGATGTGAATGATGTATCAGGTGTGTGCAAAACTTCGTGATTTTTTCACAACATAATTTCAATCAAAACACATTCAAGTCTTTCGCTTAAATAACCATTGAATATGTCATTTTTCTATAGATGCGCGATACATACATACAACAATTAATGGCGCTATCGTACAATTCTCCTAATGAGTTCTTCCATTGGGAAACGGGCACGATCTTTTGCACTCATCCGTTAGCTTTTATTAGATAGACAGGTTTTTCTATGAAGTTTTGACTGTAATTTTGATTAATCGTATTTAATATGTGTCATTTCAGTGAAGAGAGCGTCAATCAAAAAGCAAGACTCGATTACGGCAGATGAAGCGGCAGTAATGATACAAAAAGGTAACAAAATATTTTTTTAAAAAAATCATATTTATGTTTATTATCATATCTATTCTACTAGCATACAGAGGACACATAGTGAGGAAAGAAATAGGTCCTTTAATCAAAGGAGAGATGGATCAAGAGACGAAGGATTTCATTAAATTTTATTGCAGCAAATGGAGATCGAAGAGCATATTTCAAGTCCTTCTACGGTACCGTGCAGCCCGTTATCAAGACCTCGTGCAATTATCGCAACAAGTAGTGTTTTTATTTATTATTACTAGTTTAATCAAAAATAAAACAAAACAAGGAATAAAACTTTAAATTTTATTTAGATACTCATATAAGAAACATAATAATAGGAAATATTATATGTATGTGAGTGTTGCAATCAATAGGTTCACCTATACAATCAATCAATAGTAGTAATTTTGAAGACAACGAATGAATCTGTATCTCTGAATAAGGTTGATCCAAACGTTAAAGCGGATACTTATATGAATAATTTAAAACCGCTTCAAGTCCACAAACTACCTTTTAATATACAACAAGAGTTCCCGTACTTCGATACGAGCTACATGAACGATCCTTCGAACAAAAAAATTAATCGCACAGGGTGAGTTATCTACAATGTTCTATAATTTTGATCTGTAGTTTAAGTAAAAGATGAGCAACACACATATCAGAAACAGACAATTCAAATGTCGTTATTGCTGCTTAAAATAAAATGTATAAGTTTTATTAATATAAATGGTAAAAAAAAAGTTTATTTTACCAAGAGAGAATTAAAAAGAGTTAAATTAAGAACTATATTTTCTCAGATCTGCATCATCCATGATGAGCGACGACGAACGTGAATCATGGGATGCACCATTACGAAGACAAACCGTACCTTGGGCCAATAACAATACGCATACTAGAGGTATGTGTAAATTCGTTATATATTCGAAATAGATATTTCCAAGTAATGTAAATTCTAATGTCTTTGTATTTCTATTCGACGTTTGTAAATTTCTGTGTATTATTCTGTATAATTCTTATTTAATATAAAAATCTCTTACCAAAAGAAATTTTTTTGCACTAAGTTCTTTAAAAAAAATTAGAGTAAAATAAACTCAAAAGTAAAAACAAGTAAAATGTAATTTTCTTTTGACAAACATAACACATAATGCATTATCAGATGTCGAAGTTCAAACGACAAACTCGCCGCATCGCGTGCCTCATCATTGTGCGTCAGTCGGTGGAGAACAAAGTTTAATCAACACTCCATATACTAGAGATCCTAATGTTCCAATTCAATGTCCACCGGAAGAGCAATCTCGTCGCAACAGTAACATTTCTAGCTATCAGCCTCCGAATAAACGTTCTGTTTCATCTACCGAGTCTCATATTTCTTATTCTGTAAGTTTGCAAGAAAGTAAGAGACATTATGTGTCCGCATAACAGATTTCAGCCGATTTATAATGTAGAATTAAACGTTAAAAAGTTCTGGAAGAATTGATATTTTGTAAAAAAAAAAAAGACCTTTTTATTAACAAAAATAACATTGAAAATTATTTTCTATGTATATATGTAAAATATAAATTTATATTTTATATACATATAGAACAAAATCAATAATGCTGGATCAGCACGCTTCAGGAAAAAAATTCCACCGCCACCAATACCATTCAATCAAACGCAATCGTCAGCAATGAGCAATTTTAACAACTATGAATTAAACTTTCGATACAGAAACATAGATGAAGGCACAGAGTGGAATCTTGAAGATAAAAGTAATCGCAACAACAATAATCGGTATAGTTATTTTGTTAGGATAAAGTTTTATGAGTTTTTATAGCTTAATACATAATTATCTTTTTTAACACAAAAATAAATATATTTACACGTTTATTCTTTAAGTATTATACTATGTGTGAGAAATATTAATTCGGCTAACAATAATTATTTTTCGCGTTATAGCATAAATCCTATCAAAGAATTGGAAATGATTGGACGCAGAAACAATAATGACGAAGATGATGATGCACCTCCGTTTAACTTTCAAGTAAAATGTGCAAATTAATTCATTCTACTTCTTTGTATCTTATATAGTTATATGTATACATTTACACATATTTTGTAATTTTCATTATAAAATCTGTGATTCAAGTATGCAAATATCATGTATCACAAAACAATTAATGTAATACGTTATAAACTTTAACAAAGACAAAATTGCACATATATTAATATTTTTAACAGTCATTATTTTTATAGGCGATGCTTCGGAAAACGCCTCATCAACGGGCCTCGATGAAACGTAATCCTGTATATGAGAGCGTCACGTCGCCATCAATCCATCAGTCTTATCGCGATAATCAAGACTTGTACGATTCGAATGTTGTCTATAAGAGCGGCAATAGTCATAAAGATTCACCAGAGTGGAGTCCAAATGAGATAATACGCATGTCAGAGAAATACGCGAGAGAAAATGAAAGATACATTAACAATGATAATATTACCGCAGAGATCGCACCAGGGATTGTTATTAAAGGTCACGTAGCCGAATTATAAGTCATCGATCAGATATTCAATTGTATCAAACTGATTGTCAGTTACTTATATTAATTATATGCTTAATCAAATTATTTCTCTCTTCATATTGTAATGTTATCATAGTAAAGATGAGTTTTACACATAATCAAAATGTATAAAACTCATTTTACACATTGTGAAACTACAAAAGTAAGATTTAAATATAAGCAAGTAAATTTGCACTTACTTTGAACAATTAATAATCTCATTGACCAGTGTCGATTTTGTATTAAAATAAAATTAAAAACGACATATATCCGCAATAAAATAGTACAATTGCGCTTAATCAATAATTACAACTTAATCTTCTAATCTGGTTGAGCGTTGTTGTGGTTATAGTTTTGTTGAGAATTTTGTTTAATAATGTTAACCAATGTATCTAATTTAGTAGGATGCGCTATTTGCAACACCATGTGCGCTTCTTCTAAAATTAAGAGACCATTATGCGCGTCATTGGCTGATAAATTGTGTGTCGATATCACATGTCGTCTCCAAGCCGCATGCGTAGGAAGAACCTGGAAATTATAAAAATAAAAATTATTGTCCATCAATATACATTAGAATTCAAGTATGATTAATTCGATTTGCTTTATCTTGAAAAAAAATTAAAACATTTTGCAAACTTACTTGTAAACACCATTTGCAATTAAGAGATGGAGAGGTAGTATGAACGGCTTTTATGTGTCTTCTGCGAAAACCCCAACTCGTGTAAGCTCTATCGCAAAAAGGGCAAGGAAACGGTGGATATGTCGAGTGTCCCCCTTTTATAGTCTCTTCTGATAAATCTGTAGGTCCTGGCTCAGTGAATACAGGAAATCCGGATTTCAGAACTTCAGAATTATGTTTTACAGGCAAATTTGAGAACTCGGAATAATCTAACATTTGTTCGACACAAGATTGATTTGATGAATCAGATCGTGGAATCTCCAACATTTTGGAAGTATTCCACAATGAGGTCTGTTCAACTGCGAGCGGATCTTTCTCGTGTGTTTGTGAACCTGGAGAAATGTTGCGAGCTTCGGCTATCACTTTCAGAATCGGCTTTGATGATCCTATAAGGAATTTCTATTATTTGAATTGTTTTTTTCACAAATAAAAAGAAACTAAGACGCGCATCAATTAAATATTAGTCGACTTTATAGCACTGTACAGCAAAAAGTGTACACACACACACACACACACACCTATATATATATCGTACACACACACCTATATATATATCGTACACACACACCTATATATATAATCGTATTTGTTTGATATTTTAGTAAATACTTCTTCTTTTTGTTTTTTTTTGTTTTTTTTTTTAACTTACATAATACAAAGAAGTACGATTTATACCCGCGCACGCCCCTCCCTCCCCCTCCTCCATACACATATATGGTACTCTAATGTTTTGAATAATACAAACACTATTTATTCACCATTACATATTGTTTTGTTTTTAGATTTAAGATTACTATCATTTATATTTATAAAACATATGGAAAATATTTTCCTTCTTAAAAAACGTTTAGATAATTATCGCCTTTATAATCACATAACGCAGCATCTTATTTTTGTATAAGTATATTTGATATGTGATAATTAAAGGAGTATAACAGGTGCATTAAAATAAAAAGACTATTAAAAATGAAAAATAGTTTATTTGTAACCAGTCGTTTGTCTTGTCTACAATAATATCGATTTAAATAATCACCGATTCGAAACTATCAATACATTTCAACAAACAGCCGTGCTACCAATGAGAACTCGGTTTTACACGTAAACAGAGATCAAGGACAGCGTAAGCTTCAAGAAATGGATTATAAGGAAATATCGCGCACGTTGATTCGCAACGTGTATCCTAAATAGTTCGTGATGTATCCTGAATAAATTATTCAACTTTCTGCTGTGATTTAAATATTCTACAAGCATATCTTAAACTTACTATATCTCTGTACGAGAACTACAATTTCTTTTTCTGTAAGTGTACATATAGTTGGTGGTCGTAGCGTGCTGCACGTTCACGCGCGCGTATGATCACACACGCTTTCTTGTGTACATACATATATTTACATATATACCATACATATACTTCTAGTATATGTACGTGTTCGCACGCATAACGGATGCATATATACACGCGCATCCTGTTCAGATATTGATAATGTGTGAGCGAATACGTGATGAATATATTCAAGTGCGAGAGAGAGAGAGCGAGAGAGAGAGAGAGAGAGAGAGAGAGCGAGAGAGAGAGAGAGAGAGAGAGAAAGAGAGAGAGAGAGAGAGAGAGAGCAGATCGAAGGAAACGGTGATAGTCGATCGCGTTATCGAACATTTCTTTTCTAACGTGTAAAGAGATTTCAACTTCTCAATGTTTTGTGCTTCGCGTATTTTCATGTTGGTATCCTAATAACCAAAACAAATACATATCATTAATAATTTTCTATAAAATTAATGAAATATTGTTAAAACAAGAAAAAAGTTTTTTCTGTTCCGCATTAGTAAAACACGTAAAAATGCATTTAAGTTTAACATAAACCTGTAACAAGTAAAAAAAGAAAAAATAAAGATAAAACAGTGTTCGTTGTTTCGTTCTCTCTCTCTCTCTCTCTCTCTCTCTCTCTCTCTCTCAGTTCGACGCCGCAGAATCGACGAAGCATTCAAATGTCAGGCCGACTAACGGAGTAAGAGATCTGTCGTCGTCCCGTAGTGTCCTTTTTTTCATCGACTCTCTGCTGTTCTGCTACCTCATCTTCTCTCTTGCGCTCAGCAATAAAAATTAAAATGTACAGCCAAAGTACAATAAACACGACGACTAAACTGTTTGCTGTTATCAATTCTTTATAAAGAAGATGCCAAGTCTAAGTGTACTCGCGATATAGCGAGCTCATTGCTTTTTCAGGTACAGTTCGGTTATTATGCTTCTTTTGGAAATTCACATATAACATAAAAACTAATATAATAGTGTTAACAAAATAACGCAGAATTTTGTCATCTCGAGAAAAACGAAAGACACGAAGTACGAAGTACAATAATCTTTTATGTTTGATAGTAAATGAATTTACTATCGGAATAAATTGACATAATATGCTGATGAAAAACAATTTGTATCATTTTAGATACAGATTATATCATGTACAGTCACAATACATGTGTGTTTTATATACATGGTTCATAACTTTTTGAAATAGTTAGATATCTTTAAGGTTTACAGTTAAGACTTTGTCAACTACTTTTATTCAAAGAATAATTTTATACATTCATATTTGGAATATTGTTATTGAACACATGGATTTTTTTCAATTTGTGCAAATAAATGTTTTCAATGTTATACGCGTTTAACCTTCGATTTTTCACTGACGATGATCGACAGACGCACAGACATTACTAAGGAAAAATTTATGAGAATGAGCACGAAAATGCCATAAACACAGACTCGCAAAGCTCGAACGATGCAGAGGACAAACATCTTTTAAAGGCCTTTTAGTACGTGCTTGACACGTACGCGTGACGTTATTTAAATTTCCGAGATGGGAAACGAGAGAGAGGCGCGAAAGAGCAAACCGGGAATGTTATACGGAGCGCATTAGTTAGCGCCAGCATTTGCGAGGCGACGAAACACTTAGCGCTATACCGCTAAATCCGTTTCAGTCCTCTTGATTATCGCTATCTCGCGTTTGCGCAAATTTCAGCCTAACTGTCTTAATCCGTTTAAGGGACAAACCAAAACTACGAGTCATAACAAAATGCACAATATGTTGCAAAATAACAAATGACAATAAAAATAAATTGCAAAAACTTTTCCTCTCAATAAGATTTTATATTGTAAATTCCAAGCGGAAAAACGAGTCGAGATCTCGCGATAGCTCTCGCGGAAGACAAGTATCGCGAGTGAACGGAGATGCAGACTCGAGTTTATTAATGCTCCAAGGTAAGCATCCTCGTTAGAGAGTTGGGAAAGAGTAAAGAAAAAGAGACGTCTCGAAGAGACGTAATCTCATAGTAGGAAAACTCGCGCAAAACAAAGTCGTCGCGAAGAACGATCAGTCTATAATACTTACTGACGAGTAGACGTTTATTACATTTTGACACGTCAAAATCAGAGTTTATACTTGTAAAAATTTCTCGAGTAAGGCACGATGTAGACTGTCGAGTTTCTCAATGACAAAGGAATAAAATCATTTTAGCTTCATTCCTTTTCCTCTTTTCCCTCATATATACACACACACACACACACACACACATATATATATATATATATATAT
>QVOA01018717.1:0-15101 GCA_014825685.1 Pseudomyrmex cubaensis | reverse complement strand
AAACAAATAAATAAACGGAAAATTTTAGTTTTGTCAAGGTCAATATATGCGAGAAGTTGAACCAATTTGCGGCTCGGGGGATAATTCGCTCGAAGATCACTCATCGGGAGTCGCGCCACGGCGCGACGCTTCCGATTTCCGAGCTAATCAGTCGGGATTCTTAGATTTCGGATGCCGTATGCCGACGGCGTAGTCGACCCTCTCTACGTGGCGAGGGAATAGTAATTTCCTAGATTTAATTAAGCAATTAGCACATGTCGGGCCCGGCGCCGCGCTTAACCGAGTCACGTAAACAAGCAGTGCTATGTCTCGGATCTCGGGACGATTCCAATCGCGGCAAACGACGTTACGCAATACGTCGGATCGGCAATCAAGTGGTTAACGCGAATATTTAGCCTGTGCCGTCGAGGCGGCGCAATCGAGAGCAGACAGGGTGCGTCTAGAAACGATTGGACGGTTTTCTGTTTGCACAAACTTTACGTTTTTTTTTCAATTTAGAAAAAAACAATTATTATTAGTTTGTAATTATTTAAATAGGGAAATGAAAAATATCACGTTATCAAAATGGGACGTAAGTTTTAACGCACGTGTCATGCGTACGTGTCAAACAATATCTTTTTTAACAGATGTGATGGGAAGAAAATGAATAATCAAAATGTCATTACAGATGAAAATTGTTTGCAATTCGGTTTCATCGCTCACTGGTTATATATTACTCCAGATGACGTTTTACAACCATTCAATTTTCATCGTAACAATTTTATCCGGAACACTCATTTTACACACACACGCCACACAGAGAGAAGAGATTTAATTTTTCATTATCAATCTCTTATATTGTTACTGTCGAAGTGTGAGCTGCAGCTTTACATTGAAATTACCGCGTAAATTTTAACATTCGTTACTTCGCGTTACCCGCGCTCACGCCGTGAAATTTCATTTGCCGACGAGCAATTTATGTTTTGATCGGATAACAAGCGCCGTGTGTCGTAATTGCGAAGTATTAAACTTGTCCGGGCGTCGAGCAAAATTATTAGTTGACTTTATATGTTCGTTAATAATGTTACTATTTAATTCCGCGGTGCATGACACACTCCCTCTCTGTAACAATTCATCGATACGAAAAACGGCGCGACAATAAGTTTCGCAATTATGATTACAATGTAACGAGGATTATACGAGACCGATCTCATCCGTCTTCCGTAAACAAAAACAACAACGCGCAACTTCGCGCGCGTATTACCGACTTGTCGCCTTTTCACTTATCCATTCTCTTGCCCTTCCATTCTCCTCCGAAGCAGCGCTCTAATCCGCAATATTCGCCGGCAAGTTTTACGCGCGGTGCATCATCGACGTGCGAGACATCCACTCAACGACGCGGCGAAGAACAAACACCCCCTGTCACTTCTCAACACATCTCGAATATCTTGACTTTTGAAATAATTGATCAACCTGTCGCGTCTGCACAATTTTCTGCTCCCGATAATTTCCTTGGGGTTGTGAAAAAATATGCTTTAATCAGAAAATTATACTCTTCCACTGTGTGTTCGGCGTGACATTTCGATATTAATGAAGCATGTGTGCAGAAATTCGATTCTCGATTTTCCGTTCGATTTAAAGTTTCTTAGAGTAAAAACAAAATATTCTTTCCGTTAATCGGGAAATTATGCTCTTTCATTGTTCGTTGAAAAAATTTCAATGAAACCTATTATACGTTACACGGACATTCGGTTCTCGATTAAACATTATTTCACTGCCAATATATATCCTTTTCTTCCGTATCTATATATAAATAATTATCTATAATAATTTCGCGAGATCCTGTGTCGACAGTCGGCCGTGAATCCTGTATGACAGTATTTAATCAAACATCAAAGCAGTCTGCTTTTGTAAAGCTAACGTTACGTACGTTTCCGATATTAACGTTTCCCTGCATAACAGAGAGAGAGAAGCCCGCGCTTAAAAGTCATACATTCGATTTTGCTATGTGCGCAGCACATGATGCACGCGCGGTAATTGTGATTACGATTTAGCGAGACTTCCAGGTTAATATTGGATTTCTATTATTAAGGTTTCTATCAAAATCCGCTTCTTTCGCGCGCGATGTCGTCGCTGCTTTCGGCTTAAGAGAAATTATTTCACATTTGTGCGTGCGCGCGCGATTATCTACTTGACGTGTGACAATTCATATCACTATCTTCCAAGCAGAAAAAAAAACAGAAAACGTCTCATACAATATGTTTGATTTTTTAATTTTAAAAGATATGTAAAAAAACAGAGAGAGTGTGTATTGGACTTCATTAAATTTTATGAGTTAAAGAATAAACTTCAAAAAATATGCGCAGGTATTCGAGAAAGAATAACGACGAGCTTGTGATTTTTTTTTGTTTTTGTTTCTTTAATGCGTATTCTGTGAAATATCTATGTATATATATGCGCTTGATGTATATTTGCGCTTATCAGGCGAATTGTGAAATGGCCTTTACGCTTCGGCTTATGAAGAGCGAGAGCGCGAGGGCTGCTCTCTTTTCACTCGCGCCCGCCGATTGCAATACCGAATTGTCGTCCGCGCGATTTATTAAAAACCCCGGGGAGGAGGGAGATACAGCCGCCACTGTATTAATCCGCCGTTCTCATAGTCCTCGAAATATCCGCTATTATGGCTCTTTGAGGCCGCGCTGCGCTCGCAATAAATTCGCGCGTTTCCACGGACGAGCCGGATAAATTATTCCCCGCCGACTTTTCGCTTCCGGTATTTACGAAGCTTTGCTACCCTCTTCCCGCCCGACTCGTGTGTTTGCTCGCTCGTTCCGCGCTTTCCCGTATTGCGTATTTTCGCGTGCCGCCTAATTAAATGTGTTTCCCGTGGACGTTCCACCTTTGAGGGATCGCGCAACACATTCCATCGTCGTCGTCGGAGAAGCGAATGGGCGGAAAGTTAGAATGGCCGATTTAGGAAAACGGATTGCAGAAGTTATTTTTAGATGACACGGATGATCCATTTCTCGGAAAGAGTCTCGTCTTCCCCGGTATGTTATAAAATGAAAAATTTTTCTCTCGCGAGCGCACAAAGAGAGAGAGAGAGAGAGAGAGCACTTTTTGTATTTAATTCCCGTACTTAAACCTCGAAACGCGCTGAAGCCATTAAATCTCAAATTAAATTTCTGCTAAAGTAAAATGTTATGGGTACTTGTATCGCGCGCGCGCTATTTCTCGCTCGACGGCTTTTATATGCTAGAGGCCGGCGCGATGCTTACCGTTTATCGGTTATTGCGCTTATGGAGCGTTTTACGAATTGAGGTCGCGAAAAAATTACAATGGACGAATACCGACTTGCGCGTAGATTGTGTTATCTCCATTCGGAGAAAACGCGCGTTTAATTTATATCAATACTATTTCGATCAGATCTCTTGGAAAAGTAATTATCAATGTGTGTCGCGCTGTGTAAATGATTTCAGTCAGGACTTATATTTTTTTGAAAAAAAAGAGAAAAAACAGATGCGTTTGTCCTCCACATGTCGCGATAATAAATTTTATTTTTCACACGAATACAGGGGGAATTAACGATAAGCGATAAAATCCGCTTCTTCCTAAAAAAAAAAAAAAAAAAATTCACAGCAATCGTACGTGCGAGAGAAACAAGCGAATGTATTAGGAAGGAAATTGCGCGCGGAGAACAAAAGAAGAGAGAAGTAAAAAAAAAAAAAAAAGAAAGTAAATGAATAAACAAGCTGTGTGTTCAGGGATTCAATTTACTCTGTTATTCTGTTTCCGCGCGACATTCTCGCGCGCGCAGCTTCGAAACGCCGAAACTCGCGGTTCTCTTACGAAGTCGATAAATAATGTATCAACGGCGAAATCACGTTGTAATATTCGGAACGCGGCGAACAGTGCGTGCGCTTACGCGAAGATGGCACCGGAGTAACTTGTTGCGATGTAAATCAGACCGGATGAGTCGAAACGCGGAAGGACAGAAACTCGCGCCCGCAATTTCGTGGATATTTCGCGAGAGCGGAAAGCGCGCGCTGCGCCGAGGCGTGATACTCCGTGAGATCGGTCTGAAATCCGTTTAACTGCTTCCGAGAGGATCTCAAGATGTAGTCAACAATATGATTATTACACCGAGAGAGAGAGAGAGAGAGAGAGAGAGAGAACAACAAAGAAGAAAATGTTAAAAAGATTGTAAGACTAGAGAAAATGAGAAAAGTTCAAAGATGCTTCGGACATACGTTGTTTTTTATTGCTCGGAAATTTGATCCTTTCGAGCACACGTGAAAAAGCAGATTAGACGCGGAAGAGTCGAAATCCCGCTGAGAGAAGCGATGAATCCGCTTATCGTTTCCGCAAAATTCTTCGCAATCCCGCACCGTCTAATTATTCCTCATCGATGCGATGTACGTATGTACGGTAGACCACACGAAATAACGTCCGCGAAACGTGCGGAAAGGGATAATTTCAATGGAAGGTTGCTCCTCTTAACAGCCGCGCATCTCAACACACTGCGCTCTTCGCTTCGCTTTGCACATCCCCCTTTCCCCGGGCATTATTTCACTCCATCTCTCTCTCTCTCTTTCTCTCAGGGATCACCGGTGGTGTGGTAATGCGAGGCTCTCTCCCGACTTCCATTAACGCGTATTACACAAAACCGGACGCAATTTCAGAATTTTCGGAGCCGCGGCGCGCCTCTTTCTCGCCCTTTTCGATCGCGAAATCAAAGACACGCCGATTTCGCGAATTGAGAAACCGTCTGGTTTTTTGCTGCTCACGGACAGTATCACCGGACATCGAGGGGAGAGAAAGAGAGAGAGAGAGATAAGAGGTACAAAATGATGAAAGACAAAAAGGAGCATCGAGGCGAAAAGCACAAGATTAAAAGCAGCAGAACCTGTACGTTTTTTTTTTTTTTTTTTTTTTGTATTCCAAGTACATTGCACTATCAAACGGACCTTTCCTTTATTAAGACTTGTTTGCGCGACGGCCGGTTAATCTCTCGCATAATTCAGTTTCCTCGAGACTCTCCGGGCGCGAAAAACGCACTTCTCTTTATTTTTTCTTGCAACCGCGCGCGGGGAAATGTTTATTATCGAAGTATATTTTCTATAACCCGTTTCCGAGAGGCTGCCGATAACGAGCGGAAACGCGATTAATTCAGATAAATATAAATAAGCGACCATCGCGCGAAATGATTACGTGGTTGCGACGCCGAGTTATATAAGGGGGAAAACACGTATTTGATATACGTGTCGAAATTAGGTCTACATTATATACGATACGCTTCGATGTAATCTTCTGGGTGGTCATAGAAGATTGGCGCGTTCTACAACGGCGCGAGTAATACGTCTCGCTCGAAAAAGTCGAGATCTCGCGCGGCTTCCTGTGACGAGCTGGCAGAGTGAGCGGCTCCTGAAGATCGCAACGATACCCACGATGATATCGAACGTCTATTACGAGCGCACACCTGTGCGTTCTCTCTCTATATCTCTCTCTCTCTTTCTCTCTCGCGCTCCCTTTTCGTAGCTGCAAGATACACGCATCGCCGGCGGCTCCTCACCCGACGGTAGATACGACAAATCGACAGTTTCTCGCGGCGCGTTTTCGAAGAGCCAGAGGGAACGGAATGTTGCGGTAAGATGAACGGGCAGGAAACCGAAATTGCGCCCGTTTCGCCCGTGACGCGTATACGGATATGATTTATCGTCTTTAAATGCAGATTGTCTCTCACTCTCTCTCTCTCTCTTTCTCGCAACCCCGTAGGCATTTCGTCGGATGAATCCAACACGATGCAGACACTTGGGAATGTTCACCGTTCGGAATGTTCAGGGCATCATTTCGAATTGCCACTCATGTTGCGGCGCTCTGTCCAGACTCACTGTTTCTCCCGTGTTGCTACTAATGTTGCAGTCAAGAAGACGTTTCTTTTCGAAGGATGACGGACGCGAGAATGCGTATAAGAGCTTACGATTCTCTGTTACAATTTTACACACAGTTCCTTGTATTTATTTTTATGTTATTTAAAAGATTTTTAAAAATGTTTCTGTAATAATATAATTTTAGTTTTTATTTGCTCGATAATTGTATGTCTCTGGATTGAAAACAAAAAAAAAAAAACACGGTGTGAGACAGGAGTTTGCTTTTCTCACGGACGAAATTTCGCGCGGATATCGAGAGATCGATGCGATCGAAACGCTCCCATGCTCTCGGAAATGCGGCACGCAAAGCATGGCGGCGCGGCGGTGGGTTACATCGGTACCCTTTATCGGTGTCGGATCTGCGCCGCATTTAGAAAGAGATCTCGGCCCGATGCGCCGGCGGTCGACGCATCGCGGCACGAAATCGCTCGTCGCCCAGAGGCGTGCCGACCGATCTTACACGGCTCTACTACTTCCTGGCCGCCGGCGCGTCTAATTGCGGACGCGCTTCACTGCGAAAAACAGTGTACACACACACACGCACGCATGCGGAATGTTTCGACTTTTCATGATCAACGTTTCCCATTGTCTCAGAATTTCAGTTCGCTGAACCTTCGTGCGCAAATGTTTCAAGCAGCGCGATGACATCTTATTCGCGCGATAGTTTACATCGTTCGAATAAAAATTGCTGATTGTTTTTGCACGAGATCGATCAAGTGATCGAGTCACGACAATTTTATTTTCTCAAAAGTGTTACATCCAGTCTTCTGCTTCTTCTTTTTTTTTTTTTTTTTGCGTTTATTCGAGATTTTTAGTTTATACAATCAGTTACGGCTTCGCAATCTCGCGGAACAAATTCATTAGAAGAGCCAACTATCGGCCACGTCGCGCCATGAATTTTAATTAATCAATCCGCCGACTTCGGCCAAAGTTCGCGACGAAACTTCGTGCTTTCAGCGAAATCGACGCGGTTAATTTCGATCGAAGTTCAGCGTCGACTGTGTGTGTGTGTATGTGTGTGTAGCGTCTTTGAACTTCCTCATCCGGATCCCGCGTGAATACGAGCCGAAGTATTCGCGCGCGCCGCACATTTAGCGCTAAATGCAACTGTCTAATTCTATGTCACACCAGACATGATATCTTAATATATCTCTGACGTATATTAAATTCTTATCTCTCCTACGTTTGTGTTCTCGCACGGAAAAACTGAATATAAACTTTTGACACACACATTTCGCGCGCAGTCCTCTCGATTCGGACGGAGCTAACTTTGATCGGTCATATATTTAGCGTCTTATCGGATAAAACGCTGGATATGCGTACAAATGTCACTTTCGAAAAGCCGCCGCCGCATTACTCCCGAATATAATCGGCATCGCGATAAAATTTCGCGTCGGACGCGTGTCGTAATTGACCCGATCGCTCGCGACGTGACGCGGCATTTGTCAAACGGATATATACGCGAAGTATAATTTGATTTATATGTAATTACCGAGACCTCCCCATTATATCCACCTGACATAGATCAAATTCGAATTAGCTTAATCATAATCGAATGCCGTGGTCGTTTCAGTCGGGCAGTGGGACGGCGGCGTTAGGCGGGCGGGATACCGAGCTCGTAATTAGTCTCCTTTGACCGATCGGCGGGCATTCTTCATTTTCTCGTCGTTCAATCACGTCCGAACGTCCGTGGACGTGACACTTTTTTTTTTATCTAATAACATTTTTTTTTTTATCTTATTTACATTCCTGTCTCCCGCGCTTTCTCCGGACTTTTTGAGGGAGAACTTTTAATGACATTTAAATTATCTCATTATAATTTTAAAATTGACAATAAAGTTTTGACGCGCCCTGATATTTTCGCGCGCGAAAATGCTTGTGCTCGCTCGCTCGCACCCCTTTCTCTCCCCCGGAATTTCCATCGCGCGCGCGAAATTATCGAGTGTCGGATTTGCGTGAGTCACGCGAATCCGGTTACGATCGGCACGTCGGAATATTGGCCACACACGCTCTCGCTCGATCCCGCGGTTTACGTTACTTCCGCGACATTATGCTCTCAACGACTGCTCGTGCGAGCGTCGTCTCGTCGCGATCGCGCGAATAGTTACGCTCGTCTCTCCTCGCGAACGCTCCTCTGCAGCGCGAGAGATTTTTCCCCTCTCTCAGTATATATATATATATGGCAGACATTTCTCGGAGTTCTCTTTTCCGTTTGATTTCAAAGTAAAATACCAGGGAAATCGCGGAGTGGCGGCGCACGAGCCGCGTCTCACGTGTGCGCATCGCGAATATGGATAAACCTATTTTCGCGTCGGTGTCGCGAATCCCCCGAGATATTTTGCCCTTTAAAAGCGAATAAAAGCGAATATCTTCGATCGCGCGCCTCACGTGAAATATCGAAAAACGGGGAAATGCATGTATGTATGTATGTACATATGTAAGAAGTGCATATACTATATTTACGTGTGCAACAAAATTATATACATAGATACATGCAAACGAAGAGAGCGGATATTTTACGAGTCTCTCTCTGTCGCGCACAGAGTAAAAGTCGCCAATGATGACTTGCCACCTATTCTCCATAATTCCTCGCTTGTTTTCGCCGTGAGAGATTTGCGCGCGCGCCCTTGTTAAATATAATATTACGCAAAAACTGTTCCTGTTTACGAGCGGCAATTCCCATTTCGTCGCGGTTAATTCGTTTAGCCATCGGACAGGGCATTGAGCGCGAATCGAGTTAATATCGAGTGCACGCTTCGGTCGACCGGAGCAGTCTCTCTCCTCTCTCTCGCTCTCCCTCTCTCTCTCTCTCACCTCTTCGACCGGCTTTCCCTCGCCTGATTATCGGCGGGCCGGGTCAGACCGGAGGAAAAAAGCAGCTCTGTTGCCATGGCAGTCAAATCGATTACTGATTGGCAGGTAATGCGTGTGTAATGCGTCGATTGCAGCCGCCGTTGCGGCAGTCGCCGTGCTCTTCCGCGACCGCCGAGTGCACTTGTTGAGTGGCACAAGGCCGAAGGTGTGCGTTATGCACCCGCTTCTGTCGGGCGAATCGCGGGATTTGTCGATTAAATTAAGGCCGGGAACGCGCGTCCTTTTGAAGTGCGCCTAATTGAGGAATGCGTCGCGCTGATGTCACCGTAACGAGCAATCGTGCTCTTGAAACAGCGTACAAGGTTTGCGCGCAGAAATATGAGAAACAAAATCTACGTGATAGCGTAAACAGATAAAATATGTGACAATTTAAAAAATTGAAGTTTTTAAAGACTTAAAAAAAATATTTTTTTTTTCCAGGCAAGAAGTAAATTCTAGAAACGTAAACTTGTGTTTTTGCGCACTCTTCGTCGAGCTATTCGCCGAGTACCGTTCGTTTTCTTTGGGATGATCTCAACATATCTCGCATGTACAATTTTTGATTTTTTTACACGTTGCGAAATACTTGACCGTGCGGGTCGCGTAGTTTTCCCGGAAGAGGCCGATCATCCGTAATCACCGATGCAAATCTCACACCTCGCGTTGGTGAGGAGCATCACACCGGTCGCGCGCGCGAGAGAAAGCGCGCGATTTTCGCGCCGACTCTGCGAAGATCGCAATAGAAATCGCTAGCATTGCAGCGCGCGCGCACGAAATCGAGGAGAAAAAAATATACATATATGTATATATATATATATATGTATACATACATTCTATATATAAATGCGCTACGGGTACTTCTTAACCCGTCATTTCGTTCTCGAGGTCGGCCAATTATGTTGCCGCGAAATGCGAGGATAATTTCGCAGGAATTGAATTAATCTCGCGGATAAAATCCCTCCGCGCTCAAAAAGCGAGAGATACGGCGAATTTCTCTATCTCTCGCGAAGTACCGATTACGCGCATTATCAGAGGACAACTTTAAATGGCGAGGAAAAAAAATAAAGAGAGAGAGAGTTCTGTCGCGAAATACATGTTGTAACATTAATATCGGAGCACGTCAATTTTAGACGTGTTGCAATAGAGCGACTTCATTATGCGATTTGTCTCGCGAATAAACGATAATGTGCATTTGGATTTGAGGTAGAAAAATTATCGACTAACTGTCTTCGCGCGATCTCTCTCTCTCGTAACTTTGTTCTGAATAACTTTAGCGAATCTATTCCCGATCTGCGCGAAATTGCAAAATCGTGTCTCCATAAAACGACCAGAATGTTACGCTCGGTGTCAGGTGTATTAATATCCTTTTCGATGCGCGCGATATTTCTTTTCTAAAATTCTGCGACGCGGCTTCACGATTTACTGCACGAGGAATATCAGAACTTACACATACGAGATATACGTATCTCGAAAAGCCAGGAGATGCTCCGAGAGATCTCATAAAACTTTTGTATTAACGTCAGCGCGCTTCGTTACCGTAACAACGTGTTGTGTTACGATACCCGCGGCGTGTTTCCGCAGGGAAACAATTTTTCAGTTTAGACGCCGGATCGAAACGTTGGTTACCGGCGTTCTCCGTGCACATAGCCCCGGTCCTGTTTTCCGGCGCACTCAAACGCACGCACACATAAATGGGCGAAAAACGCTTTTCCGCCTCCCGTCGCGGTAATTGATACGCAACAAATCTATTAATTGGAACTTGTAAAACTCTACTGACACGTGAATTTTACCATTTTACACGCGAGATATGTACAGTCGCGTGCGTGTATGTGCGAAACAATATTGATATGTTTTTTTTTTTTTTTTTGGCCAGCCCGAACTCGCGTAGTTAGTTTTTCTTCGAGATCATCTCTGTTCCATCTGTTCAATTAATATTTTACAGACGCGAAATCTCGGCTTTTGTAGCTTTTAAACCGCGTGTCGAACAACCGCGCGTTTTCACAAGAGAAAAAAAGAGAGAGAGAGAAAGAGAATACGCGTTATCATGTGAGAGTTATCTTCTCCGCAACTATATATGGAAACAGAGACGAGCAGGGAGAAAAAAGAGGGGAAAAAAAACCAAATGACAGAGCTCGACGAGTACGTACTCGAGGCAAGACGGGCGTAAAAGCACGGATCGTGCTTATTAGTAGCGTCTCTCTGTTTGTCGCGAGGGAGAATGAAGCTTCAGCAGGTGCTACCGCGTCGCGTCGGGGAATAAGAATAATGAAAATAGAGAAGAAAAGACGCGCGCGGCGGCAAGAAGTCGGCTTTCAGAAATGTAGAGCGGTGTCTCCGCCGGCGTTGCATCATGATTATCGTCACCCTATCTCGGTGAGAGAATAAAGGCGAGAAATTGTTTAGACGCCACAACGGCGAGAGGCAAATAAAAGGATCATTTGAGGTGTATATTCGTTGTTTTGTAGCGCGTTGAAAAAAACGAAGAGCGTCTTTTGGTATTATCTTGAATTTTTTTAAACACAAAAAAAGATATTAAGTCACAATAGTGCTGATTAGTCGAGTCTGGCTAATTTCACGTAATTTTAGAAAAACTCTAGAAAAAAAAATTTCTTTTAAATTTTTGTTTCCCGTAACTCTAACGAAATTACTGCCGCAACATCATGATCTTCGAAACGTTCTCCGATTTACATCAGATCGAATGAATTCGGACCGGAGGTAATCGCGGGAATGAAGAACGCAAATAGCAGATCGAATAACTTTACGAGCGCGTCTTTACACGTTTCGCCGAATCGGTCGCTCCATTTCCGCAACTCCGTTGCCGGTCGTGTTACGACCTCGTGATATTAAACATCGCCGTGCGCGGTGAATTAAGACGCGACGGGAAATATCGCAAATGCAGCGTCATGCGATGCGGCCGGGGATAAAAAAAAAGGGAAAGAGTTAATTTTCATTTATACGGCGCTCGTTCTTGGAATCAAGTATCCGAGGGCCGCCGTATAGTTTCGCGCGCATCACGCGATTGTTTTCATTCGCGTCGGCCGCTCTCTATCGTATTTTTTTTTTTGTTTTTTTTTTTTTACTGACCTTCTCGCGCGGTAAATCTCATCTTACTTCGTTCTGGACGGGAAACACGAAAAGCTGGTCCGAACAGTGCGACTGATTAAACTTACGCTCTTCGTTGTCGCAGTGCGCGTTTCCTGTTTCCTTTCTTTCTTTTTTCTCACTTTTTCCCCTCTTCCTCCGCATCCATGATTCACGTGTAGAATCTCCTCGTCTTTCCTCCGAACCGTTTCCTTTCTTTTTCTTTTCGCGCACCCGTTTTTCATTTGCGTAGAATCTATTCTCCTTCTTCTCCTTTAACATCCGGTTAATTCGAACTTGTTATTCGCGCCGGCAGCACAAAGACAACACACTAATGAGCGGAGACTTGACTTCCGCTCGCGCCCGACCCAATTTTCCGTTTCGTTAGCAATCCCGACGCGATGGCTTTTAGCGACGCTACGCCGTAAGTTAATCCGCGCCGGATAAATTTATATTCGCGGATAAGGAAGAAGAAAAAATGCAAAGAGACACACAATCCGATGATAAAATGCTATTCGATCTAATAGACGTTCCGCGAGAGAAATGACTGGTCCAGCAGATCGAAAAAAAAGAGAAATCGCTGTCGCGATTTTGTATTTTTTAAAGAGATTTCAACGTTATCCTCTTTTTTATTTATTTAAGGAAGACGATCTCGTCACCTTTTTATCGGACAATGTCCATTATCCATTAGCGGGGACGTCTTATTTACAACGGAATTCAATCGAGTCCGTAATCGAAATGTGAAATGTCATGTACAAACTCACACACACACGCGCGCGCGCGCGTGCGAATATGAATAAGGATTTGGTCAAGGTGCGATTAAAGCTGCTCCTTTTTCTCGGCGCGTTCAGTCACGCTCGGACTCGCTCGGTGAACGGCCTTCTCTGTCTCTCTCTCTCTTTTTCTCTCTCGGCCGACAGCAGCCTCGAGATAATAATGCTAATTACAGACGAGGACGTCGTGAGGGACGCGATATTTAAAAATCGCCAATTCCATTTACATGCTGTCCGTTCTCGGAATTTGCTATTTCGCGGCCGGACGCGCAACCTCTTCGCATTCTGCCGTTTCATTTCACAAGCGCGTTTTCTCCTCTCGAGTTGCATTCGGGAGAGACTCCAGTATCTCTTCACTTTTTTTTTTTTTCAGAACTTTCGAATTTTCGGACTATTGCGCGGACTCGACACAAATTACGAACTCCACAGTTTGCATTTTCGGTCGTTTCTCGTATCAAACGCGATATATTGTTTATTACATTACAGATTTTGTTTGCAATTCGCGAGAACCGCTTGATTTCGTACTTCTCAACGTTTCGCCGTGTCATACAAACAAACACAGTCGGTTGTTGCAACGTGTTTTGTTGTTAGCTGCTATATAACCTCGTAGTTGCCTCGCGCCGAATTAAAGTTTGGTTTACAGATGTTTCCTATCTAACTTTGGCGCGCTCACAACTTCGCCAAGTTCGCGCAATTGCTTCGTTCTTACGCTAACCGAAGAGTTCTCTTTCGATTAAACATCTCCTCTCATATATAACTACTTTTAGTTAAATCCTTGCTTAACTCCTTGCTTTTTCGAACGAATATAAAGTTGGTATGCACGTTGCGCGTGTATGTGTGTGTTATACATAATAGTTTTGATAATAAAATACATGTAATAATAAAACGAGTGTATTTTGTATGCGTTCCAAGATTAACGTCTCGATGATTACTAATTTACCGTAAACTTAAGTGGCTCTTCTTTTCGTGTATCCCCTATCAAAGTCTTCACACATGTCTGAGAGTTACGGCATAGTTCAGTCAACGTCTCTCGCCATAAGTAATCGGACACGCTTAATTTATCGGAAGAATATAACGTCGACGCGCGCGAACTGATACGTGGGTAGCGTTTATCAAGTCGAGTCGAGAGTGCCTCAAGCCACTCTACATGATCCGGTGTATCGTGATTTACCGAGACCTCCTGCGCTCGCCGAGGGCTTTAGGAATTCATCAGGTGACAGTCGCCTTTCACTCTTCGTTGTCGTGAAATATTCAATCTCGCCCGGGTTTTAGTGCATTCCGCCAACGAGTGCCGCGCTGCGTGTATCGATTTCCGAGAAGTCTCATAAATTAAGAATTCACGTGACAGGAGCGCGACGCGCGCGTGTATATTGTCTAATGTATCATTACCTTGTCGGCTGCGCCTGTGTATCACTGTATGTATTTTATTGAGAGACAGATGTTGAAAAGTATTTCTCAACATCGAGAGACTTTTTATGACGTGTTCTCGCGGAATGAGAAAAGCAACAAAACGGCTGTGTAATTAATATAAAAATAATATATTGCAGAATTCAAGACCGTATAAGCGAACATTTTTTAGAGAAAAATCCTCATTTGTGTTTTTTTTTACATGGTAACAATACGTAAAAGTATGGAGACAAACGCAAAAGAGTAGAGAAATTCTGACAATTTCAAGAAAAGCTACTTGTATTATTAGAAAATAAAAAAAAAGATAATAACAATTATTTATAAGACCGCGCAGCTATTTTACTCTACAATCTCCGTTCTATATCGACACAGGACGTTTGACAGACGACAATCGACCATGTCCGGACGACTGTCCTTTCGAACGGGATCCATTTCGATGCCTTTATAGACTTGGACAAGCCGCGGACGTTCGCCCCGACTCGGCCGCGCGATTGTTCACGTCCTGACTTCGTTCTTCCCGTGACGAAATGGCCGACCGTGGTAAAAGTGCTACGTCCGCGATAAGTACGGCCGAGGGTGTGGAAAAGGCAGCCGAGAGGAAGACGCCCTTTTTATTCTCTCCGAACGATCGAAGCCCTTCTTTCGCGGAACGAAAATCGATTACGACGAGCTGTCCCGCGTCCGGGATGGACCGAAAATGAAATTGCACCGGAAAGTGTCTATATTATCTCCCCTACGTTGCTCCTATCACGCGTGTAACGTCGAGTGACACTGAATGCACGTCGATTTATATTACATATATATATATGTACTTAAAGATTTTTGAAGAAACAAATCTCTCAATTTATTTAAGTGCGAAATAGAAATAATGAAAAATAATTAACAGCGATATGTCGCAAATATTCTTCGCGCTAAGTCGTGCTCTTGTAAAGATTGTTCGACCTTTGATTTTTTTAAATATTTTCCAATACATTCTGTTTTTTTCTCGACGAGACAAGTATTTGTATCACATTTGACACATTTGACATGTTATTAGTATGATCATAAACATAGTTTCAAGATATTTATAATTCAAAAC
>QVOA01018716.1:0-10201 GCA_014825685.1 Pseudomyrmex cubaensis | reverse complement strand
TCTCTCTCTCTCTCTCTCTCTCTCTCTCTCTCTCTCTCTCTCTCTTTCTGTGTGTGTGTGTGTGTGTGTGTGTGTGTACACGGGATTAGCATCTACAATTTGTTAATAACTCGGCCGTAAATCGTGGAACAAATCCGGGAGAAATGAGCATTGGCACGTTGCCATTATGAACGTCATGTATCTAAGTACAAAACACGTTCGTGATTTGTTTGTCAATTCCCGACTAAAATCATATGCAATTATACGCATCTATATCGATTATTCTACAACACTGCAGCATTGAAATTAAATGCCCAGTTGATTTAATCCAAAAGCGAAATATTTATGTATTTTAATCAATCTCAATGTTGAAGAACGCCAAATCGGAGAAACACAGAAAGAGCAGATTTTATAACATGTATATGCTATATACAAATTGTTTTCTAGCAGTCAATAAGTAACGCATTTTTTGAAATACAAAATATATTTATGATATTAATATTAATAATGCAATATTATTATACACGACGCAGTTTAGTAGTAGTTTCTATTATGCTACTATTTAATATTAATAGTAATTTTATGTTACTAGTAAATATTAAATATGTCAAATCAGTATACATATACATTGTAAGCCAACGTCATAGGTCGTAAAACAACATTTGTACTTTTTTTGAAAGGGAGCTATATTGAAATTCCGCCGTAAGACCTATCATTTGTATCGACTATTTGTTTGTTAATTTATTTTTGTTTAGCGACAAAGTCAAAAACTAAATCTGAATTAGTTAAATTTAACTTCATGAACTATTACTAAGTACCTACTAAGAATTAAATTGACAAAGATATAACGAGGTTTTTGACAAAGAATTCAAATATAAAATACATATTTTGTAATTGCAAAATATTCATTTATAAGCATTAGAAGAAATTTATAAAACTGTGCATATGTCCACAGCAGAAGTTCAAAAAAATAAATTGTATAACAGTGAAAACAACCGCATTTAAACTTGTTTCTTGTTAAGTTTGATTTTTGCAACAAAAAAGTGATAACATGCGAAAATATAATATTACATATTTGTACAGGATTATATTTCGCTATTATTTCGGAATCTCTTCTAAAGTTATTACGTTCTTATTTCTATTTATACATTCACGCATTAGCACGTTCACTAGTATTATCTGAGAAAGTTCATCTCAACTCTAATTGAATCGACTGTAATGCATTCTGAATTCTGACAAAGTGTGCAGCTGTTGCTTCATAATTTATTGTGATATCCTACGTTGTTCGAGTTGGCAGTGACTGTTTCTTTTTGAGAAAATATTTTTTAAAACAAGTCAAATATTTTTTATCTTATTGGATGACAAAATGTTCAAGTTACCATTAATGTTTCTTTCTTTATAATAAACGTAAAGTTATATTTTGTACGTGTTACGATTGTATTATATGAGAAATGAGCATATTCAGTGTAAAAATATGAGAGTGTAAAATTAGAGCCATCGTCGAGGCCATCAAGATTTGTGTCATTCAGAGAGTTCCTTATTGTTTCTGTTCTTTTATTTGCATGTTATTTAAATAATAAAGAAAACTATGTTTATTTTAAAAAAATAAAGAATTTCTTTAGTTTTGTAACAAAAACATCTTCTTCTTCTCTCTCGTACATACATACAAAGAAAAAGAGAAATTTTATATATATATATATATATATAAAGAATTTATACATGTATAGAAGATTTTACTTGTTTTTTGTTTCTTCTAAAGATATACAATATTTTATCTGTTACTTATGTAGACGAAAAACTGTTTAAATACTTAGAGAGATAAAAAGAGACATGAATGATCAAAATATTCACAATTTTGAATAGAATTGCAGAGGTGTCTTAAAGCGTACTCTAACATTTCTTGAATGAATTTCCTCTATATAATTTAATCTATGAATAATACGTTTCGGTCTATGATTTCAGCGAAGTTGTTGACATTGACATAGAAGACAACGGCGATGGCACGGTCAACATATATTATACTGTCGCTGATGCGGGAGATTATACCCTGAATATCAAATTTGGTGGTCAACCGGTGCCTGATGGATTTTACACCTTCACGGTGAGTAACGTTTTCTAAATTTTTTAGATTGTGTACGCACTATCTTCCTATGTCTTTTTTTATATTTATAAAACTGGAACTGAAACGACATGAATTTATTACAATTTACGTTCTCTTAAGGTAAAAAAAAAAAAAAATATTTTACAGAAATTTTACAGAATGCGATTATATAACTCTCTCGTTTCACGAACACAATATAGTGAACGTTAAAAATAAATTTCCATTAGTAGTGAAATCATATAGAATTGTTAAGAAAAGCTCGAGTTTTTCAATATATTTTTATCAAAAAGAGCGTTTTAACAAATGTGTCATTTACAGTGAAATACAAAGTAATTACATAACACTAAAAACCATGAAACGCTAATGAATCCATGCGCTAATGATTAACACGTCGCTATTACATATTTGACGCTAAAATCTTTCCTAACCCAAAGTTACTGATAATTACATATTCTACATACAATATATTATCTTATCAGTCGCAAAGTTGCTAGATGACTACATATGATATTACAAATTCATAGGAGAGTTTATTTATATTATATTAAAATATCCAAGTTAAGAAAATCTTCTGAAATACTTAAAAAGCAATAAAAAATTTATAAAACAAGCACATAGCGTGATCAGCGATAAATCGAAATTTCACGGCATTGCAACGCGATATAGATAAATGTTTTGTCTCATGAGAATTTTTCGACTCTATTTGGAGAATCATGAGTGAGAGACGGTCCGTGAGCAGCGTCACGTGCACGTTTCTTCTCTCGTAATCATCCCGATGTCGATCCGGATACCCGGTGCTCTCGTCGACGAGAAGACCCGGGTGGGTGGGGCGCGAGGTGTATCTAACTATAGAGGCAACACGTAGTGTGCAGGATATTGTCGCGTAGTCTTCAGCAGAACAGTCCACTGCGAAGGCTCATCGGGACCACATCCGCCGGCTTGTTATCAAATCCTCAGTCCACCACGTGGGTCCCGTCACGCTGTAACACATATTCCGTTCCAAGTAACGTTCGCAACACATACACACAGAACGCATACATCTTTCTCACATCCACACAACCCTTACTGTATCTTTCTTCCTCCGATAATATATTTCTCCCCACCTCACGCGTGCATAGACTTCTCTGCGACCTAACATATATGCATGTATCTGAACGCGTGTGAGTGCTTCCGTCAGCAAGTAGTCCGAAGTGCCTCCGATCGCAAGTGCATAAACATCGTAACAACCGCCACAAGTGGAAATCTACGAACTAAATTCTTATTAATGCGTATGATGTTGTTGTATATATATCCAGTTAGCTGTATCCTATAATCTTCAATTTTTTCATTTTTTATTCTTTATTTTTTATCTTAGTTCTTTAATTTTTATATTCAAAAATTTTTTTCTAAATTTATTATTGATTTTTTTTAATTTAAAGAGCAAGGTTTTGATCAAATTATTTATACTTAAAAATGCACATATCGCCTGACCACCTAGCTTTTTTATGTGTGTAAAACAAAAAAAACGGAAAGTCAAATCGGTCTTTTTGTTTAAAATAGAAATAGACGAGTGTAATCAGACGTTGTTCCGCGTGTCGACTAATATCATATACATAGTAAAATAGCTTTTTTATCTATAATATATCAAAACTTGACTTTTTTCAAATTTTTTTATTGTTTTTATTTTGTTTAAATGTATTTGATGTATTTGATGATTTAATGTATTTGATTTATCAAGGAATTTGATTGTTTTGTCGCGTAACGAAATACGATGACTAATCATAAGATGGCGAAAACCAGTGATATAAACGCTTGCGTATGGAGACGCTTCGGCGCTTCGCAGCGCCTGTTTATACAATATAAATTCGATATTTAAATAAAATTTCATTAATTCAGAATATGTGTGTGTGTGTGTGTTATGTTTGTATCATCATGTGTATATATATCGCAGCTTTATATTTTTAGCGTATTTATCAAAGTGGCATAGATACACATGTTATTTTCAATTCGAGATCCCAATATTCTGAAAAATGATTTTAAAGAAAAATATTGCTGTACTGTCGCATTTATGATTGATAGACGTAACGTCAAAGTTTTTCAGAAAGATAACTAGTATATCATTTATGTCAACAAACTTTCATTGCGTTATGTATAATCGACAGATCGCGTCACACGTATTGATGTTATAAATCTTCGCTGTTACGTATAAATATCTCGGACTGCGTGAGATACTCAATGATCATTCTATTGTGTACTGTAAACGTCTACATCCTCAAACTATCGATTGTGTTTTCGATGTTAAAGCTTAATCCATTTTGAAATCCAATACTCGTTTTCATCGCTGTCCATTCTCCGCCGACAGCTCTTAGACTATTTCGAGTGCGAGTCAGGCTTTCCCAAATTTATAAGTAGGAACGCGGAGTGGGTGGTAGGAGGAGACGGGAGAGTGAATTAATATTGCGACTTAAATTAAACCCCACGCCGCGACACAACGATGATCTTGTGCGACACATTGCTCTCGTCGACCGGCGCCAATGTCTCGTCATTATTTTCTCGCGTACGAAATTGATTGCGTTCCGAATCAACTTCGAAATATTTGCGGAATTATATATTTGTTTTATAAATGCGCAAATTATCGACGTATTGTCTTCATTGAAATGTTTTCAACAACTTTGTTTGTGCGATCAATTGATTGCATTATTTCATCATTGCCACTGGGATTGTAAAACAGATGTTACAATGATACATACAGAAATATGTAATGGCATACACCTAAATGTTTACAAAGAACATTAGGAAAATTATAAACCTTCCTTTTTAATGTCAGTTTACAATAGCCAAACTGATTGTAAACGTAATACATTTGGAATTTATCCAAATTTATTATTTTAATGAGTTTAGAACGGGCATACTATATGTAAACGGATAAAACGGATTAATATTTTTTAACGAAGTTAAAGGTATCATTTTAATCATTGTTGTAAAGAATGTAATGTCGGGCTTTATATAAATAATTGTTTTGAGGTTTATTACACAAAAACAAACTTTTAGTGCATTGTTATTTACTAAAATCATCATTTCAAACAAGATTTTTTTTTACCAGGCAGCCGATTTTTTTAAATGAAAGTTTAAAAAAAAGTTTTCTTCCCGTTTCTCAAAGTCCATCTTCAACATCCGTCATTTTGTAAAATGTTTTTTGTAACTCAATTTAAGCCTTTTTTTTATCTTAATACAATGAATTTTTGCTGAGTTAATGATATTTTGCTGCTATTGAAAAATGTTAAAAAGTTGTGCTAAAGTTTAGTGACTCGTTTTTTTTTGCAGATAGAAAAAGTGTACACACACACACACACACACACGTATATACATATATACGTACACACACATATATATATATATATATATATATATATATTTGTATTCTTTTTCTATCTCTTTTATATTTTATTATATAATTTAATTATGTTTATATTAAAAATATGTATATTATGTCTCTCAAAATTCTTTTAATCAATGAATAGTAAAGGTTTTGAAGAACATTTTAATAAAAATATAAAAATTGATTTTTCATGACACAAAATGTTTACAATAGTTCACCAGTTATGTCTTGAACTTGCGATCGTATGACACAATCGTATACTTGTAGCACTTTGTATTCTTAATTCTTTTGTAATGTAGGCGAATAGAGGCTGAGTATCTATTATAGCACATGAAATTCAGCATTGTGCCCGAAATTCCTGGTTGGATACCAGCGAGGCGCGCGAGTTTCGTGTCGACCACCGACGTAGCTGGGCGTTTTCTTGGAAATTGGTGAAACCAAACTGTGATAGTTGTGAATTGTCAAGTTAATTGTTCTTTGTTGAACTCACACAAAGTCAAACAACCAAACATAAGGAGGCAAAAAACAGCTCGCAACTTTCGAAAAGACTTAGAGAATATGGCGTCGATACTGTGACGATCGCGATACCGCTCGCAGATTGAGTGAGTGATACGTGTAGTTGTGATAAATTCTTGAAAGAATTATTTAGGATAAGTAATGATTTTTTACACGAACTATTTATTAGAATAATATTTTGACTTATAACAATTTATACTTATAAATAAATAAATAAGTAACTTATTTAAATGTATTAATAATTGTGATTTTTGAAACAAAGAAAAAAATATATATATATGTATACATACACATGTATAGTGAGTATAAATGTATATAAATATAAATATATACACAATACATCGTGTGTGTGTGTGTGTGTGTGTGTGTGTGTGTGTTTGTGTGTATGTGTGTGTAAATTAAAACAAAACATAACATGAAATATATCACAATAATATATTGTGTCTCAAATGTTTTTATTGAGAAACCTATTTAAATTTATAAAAAATTAACTTTTGATACAGAAATAAAACTTTAGTGTCATATATAAAATCAATATAATTTCTCTCGTACGCACATTTATATATAAAATAATTTTATATATAAAACTTTATATGTAGAAATACATTGCGAGTAAAAATAAATTAAATAATATATATAAATTAACTATAAATATAATTTTGAAGAAAATATGAAAAAAAAAAAAATGTATTTTATGGTAATACTGCTTTGATGTCATCACATCGCATTTTGCACCATGAAAGCGACTATTTATGTAGCACGTTCAGTATCATCTCAAAAGCTAATTTTGGTTTCAGCTGCAATATTGCGTCTCGATGATCAAGATATTTCGCGTAATATTTTATTATACTTTATAATTGACATCATCATTCCATAAAATTAACATTTAAGTTTGTAAAATAAACTTATTGCACAGGTTTTTAGTCGAAGAGAATAAGATATTATTATTTTTTTTTTATAACAAAGAGTCTAGTATTTTACAAACGTGTGTATATATACATATATACATCATTTTAATTGTAACAGTATAGTTATAGTTTAAGAATATTTTGTATGACATATGTAAGCATTCTTTGTTTATATTTTTTATAAAGCTGCTAGCGGTTAATGAGCAATAAAATTGATAAAAGCTAATGTATAAATGTGTTACTATACTAACAGAAATTAACATAAGTATAACGGAACATAAGCCAACTAAATATAAAAGTTTGTAATTATAAATTAATTTAATATGAATGTGCTATAGATGCGATCTAACTTGATGAGAATTTTGCAATAATTCTGTCGTGATTACATAATAAATTCTTTACACGCATCGCACTTTGGCTTGCGACCAGCATCAAAATACGTAGATTCTATCGTAACAAAGTGTAACGTACACCGTATCTTCCGATTTCAAAAATTCTTACGTTTTCCGTAAAGATTTCGCGAAGAATTTTATAAGCTCTTCGCAGAAAAAAAAACAAGAACTAACACTATTTTTTTTAAATATCTGGCGTTGTTCCAATATCAAAATATTGTATCGTTGGTGCGATGTCGCATCAATTTATTGTCGCCTAGAATCTTGCCTTTCTAACATTATAATAACTAAGTCACATACTTTTATTAACATTTTTTATTAAACGTTTTGAGCTTTTTTTAGAGAAAAAATAGAGTAAAATAGATCTCTATACATATATACAATCTATACACATATATAACAATTTTCTGTAAATTGTTATATAAATATATAACATTTTACTGAAATGTGATTATTCAAAATGTCACATATCTAGAAAAGACATTTATCTTTCTATTGTGTTCAATTAGATATTAGAGATGTATATTTCTCAAAATGTTTTAATTCTTTGTAATCTAAGATGACTTGAAGAATGAGTTTAATAGTTTTACTTATTATTGTGTTGATAAATTTGGTAACATCGATAAATTTTTTTATTTTGTTGATATTTCAGGCATCTGAAGAGTATCGGGAACATAGCACGCACAAAACACAACGAGCTCGTAAATCACGGCAGAGACAAAATCAACACGTTGTTGAACAGCGCACTACAACTCTACAAGAAAGCTCTACTGTTACCACAAAACGCAGTAGTCAACAGGATTTGTCAAAGAAGAATTTCAACGTTATTCGGTTGAATTCCATCCCGTTACCTATCGCTAGTGGTGGCACAGTTATTTGTAAGTAACGTCTTCATCAAAAAGATTCATATTTGAAACATATTATTCTTTAGTTTATTTTTACACAATAACATAAGTTTCGATCAAGTACGTATCTCCTACGATTGGCTCGAGGATATAAAAATACATATACATGCCATATATGTGTTTTTTGCACTATTTATATCAATAATCTAATTTTTTTTAGTTACTATAATATTTATCGAAATAAAGCATCATAAAAATGAGCTGTCGTTTGAAAATAATTGCGTCTGGAGTAAAATTTCTGTCGATCGACGACAAGCGCAAGCAGCACGCAAAACTGTCTGACTTATTATTAGCTTATACTACTGCGGTTTTATTTGTTCCTTCACCAATCACAGATCATAATATTTTTATGTTCGTAATCATAATATTTATTTGTTTTATGTTTGTACCATTATGTTTATTTTGAATTAATATTTATACGATAAAAAAAACATGATAAGAATGTTATTTAGTTTTTTTTTTTTTTTTTTTTCCAATTTTGTTGAAACAAATATTTTACATATATATATAATGTGTATATATATATATATGAAACACGCTTCCATCTGAAATTATTGGCTATATATAAATTATTCAAAATCTCATACAGACATTCGATATATATAGAGAGAAAAACAAACTTGCTTACTGTCTTGATAATTATCGTGACTTTAACGTGAACGTAACATCGATATATTATTCCGCAGTTATTAATTTATACTCTATAATTAGTTTAACGACAATAGTTAAACACATTGCCTGGAGCCAAGCAGTCGCAGAAATAAATCTGAAAGTTTACTGCGCAACATGTGTATATGTGCTGAGTTTCGTTGCTCTCTCAAAGTTTTACGACGTTGGATTCTTCTGTCTTATGCGAAATACATTTCGCGTTTTATATGCGTCCTTAAACTTTAGTTTCAATAAATTTATATCCTTATTCTACAGCAATTAATGCATAAATCATCTTTAAACGCTTATTTAAACGTTTCTAGCCGAATGTTATGTCGGAAGATGAACTGTCATTAATCATTCGTATTACATATCTTAACCGCATTTGACTTATGTCGGCGGCGAAGCGTTACTCGCATATACTTAATGACTTGATAGTCTACTTGCAAACTTGATTAATTGACCGATAATGTAATCTAGTCTTTCGGAATCAAATTAGTAATTTAGAAACCTTGCAATATAGTAAGATAACTATTATCGTTGGACTCTCTTGCAAGAAACAGATATATAGTTTAAAATACTTCCAAATATTTTTTTTAAATATGAGCTTTTTCTGATGAACGAGTTTATACTTTAACTCTTCGTCCGTAGACTGGAGCTTTCAGACCCACTCAAAAATTGCGCATCGATGTTTCTAGAAAAAATGTTTTTTTAAACGCCTATATCTTCGAAACTACTAGAAATTTTTTCAATCTATTTTTTTTATCGCAGAATCGTTCAACTTTTGATTAAAAATCCAAAATTGAAAAAAATAGTGATTTTTCGCGAAGATATTCGATCTTAAAGTTGCGTGGGCCTCACAGACACAGTCTACAGTCGAAGGGTTAATAATTAAAAAGACAACGCGAATAATTCCGATTTAATCGCACTTAATGTTTCGCGGTTGGTCAACATATATTTATAAAAAGCGTCAGATGAGAAACACGACGGGATACGTTTCTTTTGCACTTTATCCACCACCTCGCCAAAAATATAGCGAGCTGGACAAGCCAGAAAGGAGGGTATGTATGTTGGATAAGCGCGACATACTGTCCGCGATATTAATATTGGGTGATTAAGTGGCTCCGGATGCACGCGTACTCGCGGTTGGTCCGAAGCCGAGCCTCGGGATACCGCGCAGCTGAAAACGACGGCGGGTGTCCAGAAAAAGACCGATCGGACTTCTTACTACATTCTTTCACACATACTTTTCGCGGGAAAATCAAATGGAATGATTTTCCAGTCGACGAACTTGCTCATGATTTATTTTCTAATGGCAATGCTTCACATTTTGCCAGAAAATTAACATTTCTGCTGGAATTTTCCGCTGCATTTTTGTATATAATATTATATAC
>QVOA01018631.1:0-10145 GCA_014825685.1 Pseudomyrmex cubaensis | reverse complement strand
TATATATATATATATATATATATATATATATATATATATATATATATGTATATATATTTGACAATTACCTGATATTAGATTATTTTTTATACATATGTAGATATTAGTAGGGATATAGATTCAACGATATGTACCTATATAAAAAAATTATACATCGTGAAATTATTTTTAAATCGCGAATGTTATAACATTTTGGATATTAATACAACAAAACACTTACAAATAAAGTCATAAAATTATATTCTTTTAACTTTGTACATATCGTCGATAATATCTTTGAAATGCGAAATATGTAAATTCAGAGTTGTATGTTCGTTTTTAAATATCCATTTTATATCAAAAAATATCAATTAGAAAGGTAGGTATTAGCAGTTCTTCGTTACGTCGACAAATTAATGCAAATAAGATAAAGAAATGAGTAATGCAAACATATGTATACTTATGCCGCTTTGGATTTGCATTGATATTTGTATAAATAATTTTGTACTGATATGGTCTATGTTTACACGTACTGGTAAAACCGTTTTAGTAAAAATGTCCGTTTACAGGACATCTAAGTCCGGTTTTTACTAAAACGGTTTTAATAACCAATTAATAATTGGTTTTAATAACATCAGTACAAGGGACGTTTACAGGACATCTAAGTCCGGTTTTATACTAAAACGGTTTCTATTAAAACGGTTTTACCAGTACGTGTAAATGTAATCATGGTTATAAATTACGACAAGTGTGATACATTAATCACATTGTAATTATTATCTCGTAATCTTTCTTTACCGTAATTACTAAATGTGATGTTATTAATTATCGGCTATTTAATTTCAGAAACTCAACAAGGTAACGAGCGGGAAGAACTGTTTATACAAAAGCTACGGCAATGCTGTGTTCTTTTCGACTTCGAGTCCGATCCCTTATCGGATTTGAAATGGAAGGAGGTAAAGCGAACTGCCCTTCACGAGATGGTCGAATATGTAACCAAAAACAGAAATGTTATTACCGAAGCGATATATCCCGAGGCTGTGAATATGGTAAATATTACATTTTGATATAGGATGAGAGAGATGTATATATATTGCAAATTTTGTATATATATTACAAATATATATTGTATTTAAAAATACAATATATTAACACAAAACGTTAATTAAACGTTATAAAAATACAATATATTATTACAAACGTCTGAATACAAACGATTTTTCGAGGCTAAAGATTTTATTGAGATGAGGAAAATATTTGCAGTTTGCTGTAAATTTATTCCGAACTCTACCACCGTCATCAAATCCTAATGGCGCGGAATTCGATCCGGAGGAAGACGAGCCAACACTAGAGGCATCTTGGCCGCACTTGCAGTTGGTCTACGAATTTTTTTTGCGATTGCTGGAATCACAGGACTTCCAGCCGTCCATAGCCAGGCGCTATATAGATCAAAAATTTGTACTACAGCTCTTGGAGCTGTTCGATTCCGAAGATCCGAGAGAGAGGGATTTTCTTAAGACGACTCTTCATAGAATTTACGGTAAATTCCTTGGACTTCGGGCGTACATTAGGAAACAAATCAATAATGTTTTCTATCGATTTATATATGAGACGGAGCACCACAATGGCATCGCAGAGCTGCTTGAAATCTTAGGAAGGTAATAATGAGTTTTTACGCAAATTAATGCAATTCCGAGAGAGTGGTAAGATAAGACGTATACTATAATAGATGCTGTTTTCTTTGCAGTATTATAAATGGCTTTGCTCTGCCATTAAAAGAGGAACATAAAGTGTTTTTGTTGAAAGTTCTGTTACCTTTACATAAAGCTAAGTCATTATCCGTATATCATCCACAACTAGCGTATTGTGTTGTTCAATTTTTGGAGAAGGATCCATCGTTGACGGAACCTGTAATTAGAAATCTTCTGAAATTCTGGCCAAAAACACATTCCCCTAAAGAGGTCATGTTCCTGAACGAGCTCGAGGAGATCTTGGACGTTATCGAACCAGCTGAATTCCAAAAAGTCATGGATCCGTTGTTCAGGCAATTAGCCAAATGTGTGTCGTCGCCCCATTTCCAGGTAAACATGACTTTAATGCTTTCGTTTCGAACAGTATATCTCACATTACTTATATGCTTGTGTTTTAGGTGGCAGAACGAGCTCTCTATTATTGGAATAATGAATATATAATGTCCTTGATATCCGACAACTATTCCGTTATCTTACCGATAATGTATCCAGCTTTTTATAGAAATTCTCGCAATCACTGGAACAAGACAATCCACGGTTTAATTTACAACGCTCTGAAACTTTTCATGGAAATGAATCAAAAAGTATTCGATGAGTGCACGACACAGTACTATCAGGTATGTTCATAAATAATGAAAACAATTTGTAAGAATATTGTCGAAAACAAAAGGAAGAAAGAAAAAGAATCACTTAGCCATGTGTTTAATATTTAGTGCTATTTTTGTTTTTAAGTTTGTTTTATCGTGATTTAAAATTTTTGTTAGGAACGTCAAAAAGAGAGAAAACTTATGAAAGATCGTGACGAAGCGTGGATGCGTGTTGAAGCGCTTGCGATGAGGCATCCACACTATAATCTGGCAATTCAAGGCACAACGAATAATACATCGTTTATATCGCTGCAACACATAGACAACTCACCGCCGGATGAAGACGGCGATACAGATCAGACTCCACTTACTTTGGAAAAAATCGAAGCTAAAGCTAATGAGGTACGAATTGATATTTAATAATGCCGAAATTTTTCAACTTTGTTTATTGTTTTATTTTAATATGTCAGAAACTTATTATCTTAAGTAATATTTGTTTTTTTTTCTAACATTCAGGCGAAGAAAATGACGAACGTGAACAAAGTGAAACCACTTTTACGAAGAAAGAGTGATTTACCACAAGATTCATATACAATGCGAGCATTGTCTGATCATAAACGTGCCGATGAATACCTTGTCACACCGCCAGATCCCAATAATTGCTAGTCTCTACAATCACTTCCTATGTATCCTCTGTTTTGTTGTAGCAACATCAGAAGTTAGCTTTTCTTTCGATGAACACGCGATCATAGAAAAGCAAATAACCTGAAAAAAGAAGTTTAAAAACATCCCATCACATCCGACTGATAATCGTGTATTAGAGTTTCAACATGTGTTTTATATTGTTTTTTTTCCTTTCTCGAATAAAAGAGAAGAGAAAATCTTGTTCTTCTCGCATAATGTGCGATTCAAAGAGATAGTATATAGGTATTTGTAGGAGAGCTTACAAAAGAGACTTCCCCCCCCCTTTCCCCTCATAGAAACGCATTGTATTTATTTCTTCATTAGAAGAGAAACAAATTGCATATGAGAGAAAACACTGTAGTTACATCATTATGGATAAGATGCGCATCATATAGTAAGTGAGAAGGGCCCTAAATACATTATTCGTAAAACTAGAGATACTCTCTGGGATGCTATCAATATACACACATACATAAACACAATACAATAATATATGGATAATGTACGTAAATCGAGGTAATTATATGGATACTGTGCGGTAACAGATATGTGGGAGGGAGAGATATTCTACAAGAGATTTTATATACAGATAAAGCTATATGCGGGAAAATGTGATCGAAGATTTAAATGTATGCTTGATGTAACTTGTACTACTATGTTGTGCGAGCTTGTTGTGTTAACAATCTTGCAAATGACGTTTTCATTTATGTGCAAATGATATATATAAATATACGTACTTGCTTTAACACTACAGGCTCGTAATGAAGGAAGAAGAGAATAAATAATGAACATGAGAAAAGAATAATGTTCGGTGCGTGTTATCTTTAAGGATATATATATGATAGTGCTATTTTAAAAATAATAGATTGCTATACATACAAGAAAATATGAATATTTCTCAGTGTAATACTTTTGTATCTGTTGTGCCTAGATACCTGTGGAATGCATTCACGAAAAAAAGTATGCCTCTGCGACGAACAGCAAGTTTTAAGCAGCGAATTACATGTCGCTTTGCCAAATATAATCGATTACTATTACAAAGAAGTCATGCTTGCATAACATATTGTTAACTCACTCATCTTGAGATAAATCGAAAAATTATACTGGTTGCAGCCAAGAAATAGCAGGCTAGAGAGAGAGAGAGAGAGAGAGAGAGAGAGAGAGAGAGAGAGAGAGAGAGAGAGAAAGTAAGAGATACATTTAATCCTTGCGCTATCGGCAGGTTGTTACGTTAGTAATTCGAGGATACCTTGTTGAATATAGATATAAAATAAGCACTTATATATTAGAAATTAAAGCTACGAAGATATAGATTTAAAAATTATTTACTTATTAATTATATTCCTTCTCAGAGGAATAGCCATTTCAGCTGATTATTATTCTTTAGTAATATAAATATAATTAATAATTATTACATATTATTTTTAGTAATGAGACACACCAATAATAATGCGAAAATAAAATGATAGTAATAAAAATATAGTAATGCGGCTGGTATGTGCTTTCAATCTGTTTCATCTGAAAATTTGTGTTTTTATCGATTAAATTAATAATAAGTGCATTGTCTAGAGAAGATTTGTCTCATTAGAAAAAAAAACTCATTATTATATGCTATATGCAGCAATTTAAAAAAAACATCGAATCAGATAATCTCTAGAATGTGACTGTGCGTTTGCATAAGCTTCAATCGAATCGTAGAAAGTCAAAAATTAACAAAAAAAAAACTTATTAATAATAATGCCGTTATTAAAAAAAATATAGAGAGCTCTGCCGGATTTATTTTTCATACGTAATAAAGTAATGAGTACTTCTTGCTTCAAGCCGTGGGAAGTTTTCCGTATCACTTGTTACATGTAAAACAAGAAAAAGGTGTATCATTCGCAATATCACGCATTTTGTAATGAGAATATGTATAAAGTTCGCTAAATTAGTTTACATTTCAAATCGTAACCTTGTAAAATTATAATTTCTATATTTAAAGTATCAGAATTATGTATTTGCTATTTGCACTAATTTTATAATTTTTTATTTAAATTTTGATGCGGAGATACGTTGAACTAATCTTATGAGTTTTTTTATAGTGAATACTAGATAAATTTATCAAGAATTATAAGTTTTTTAATATCGAGAAACTCAAATTGCTGGAAATAACAATGTAAACTATTTCGGCAATTACATGTCGCATGCGTAATTTGAAAGCAAAAAATGTGTGCTTTCCATTTATAACTCTCAATTCAATTCATAAATGTTGGACAAGATTTTTTTGTGCTACGTGCATTTTATGTACTTGTATATAATATGTAAATAATACAATTATTTTTGTGAATGTATTCTTCTTTTGAGTTCCAAAAACATATTTGACTCTTTAAGCGTGTTAGCATCAAAGAACTTGGCATATGTTTGAAAAAATATAAGTTTATAAATTAGGTACTTTGTTTCAGTTTTTCTAAAATATATATTTTAGTTCTCTTTTATAGAAATGTTGTTGATAGTTTTATTTGTGGTTACATTGGTAGCACGATCAATTTATTTTTTAGGAAAACAAATTGTTATTTTCACTTTTATTTTGTATTTATGTAGACACACAATATTGTTTGATTTTCACACAATAGGAAATTTATAGCTATAATTCTATTTTTTTTTTTTCAAAACGCTGCCACATAATATATATTCGCTTCACTTTAATCTGCGAAAGACAAAATAAAAAAAAAAAACAGCTTAAACATTCAATTTCTATAGTTAACTTTGCTAGGAACATCTTGGTTGTATAATCACAATTTTCCTTTGTGATAGTTTTTAAAATTATATTAAGTAATTTTTTAATCTATGTAAATATACCATCATTAATACTGAGCATTAAATGGAAGAAAGTCTGTTGTTTTCGAACAAGAGGTGTTTCCATCTTCTGTTCAACAAGAACTTTTATTATACAGTCGTTCATTGAACCAATCGAGCGATTGATGATATTTTGTATGTAACTTATGAATATTCCTCTTTAACACTTTGTTAAAGACATAGTTTTATATTAAATAAAATAATTATATGCACATGAATATTATGTCATTCTTAAGAATCAAGAAACATTCTAACATAGTGTAGTTGATAAATTGTATATAAAATATATCACATATATTACATTATTTCATACATAGTACTTATAATTTCATTAATTCTTTTACACATAAAGTTACATCTTAATTAACAAAAATGTAGAATTAAATATAGGTATAATTTTAAAAAACTACATTTAGAAAAATTTTTAATGTGTATATTATTTCGTAAAAATTTACACAAAATATAATATTGAGATATAAAAAAACATTAATAAAATTTTAAATAATTTAAAGATTGCTAGAATTTGTATTATTTATTATTATTATTTTTTTTTATTATTAGTGATTTATGTGCCTTTTTCATGTTCTTATATAATAATGTTTCAAAACTAACAAAAAATAATATTTGTGCAAAGACAGATGAGTATGCTAAATAAATTACCCGTCGTCGTACCTATTTCTAGACAGATAAGACTTGTTTTTATGCGTGTTTCCTTGTTTCCTACTTAGGTATCTCAAGGCTGATACACATTATCACTTATCAGTAGAAAACGTGCACGTCACATTTATTACAGTATTTATCTCGATCGCTTTTTTCTCCTTACAGAATAGTGCCGATTGGCATAAAATGAGCGGGAATTATGTGCAGCAAAGTATTGCCATATTTTGCCTCCGGAGCAGTTACCAAAGGCTTTGGTAGAGGTTCAAAGGCGCTTGGTATTCCGACAGGTATTATTTTTTAAAGGATTACACACAATTAAATGACTTAATCAAAGACGTGTCTCTCTCATTCTAACCTAAAAATTGAACAATCATCGAATACCGTAAACTATGTGTACGAAATAGGTTTTTCACTGCAGATTCGGACTTTTACACTACGTATCTCGATAACGAAAATTAGTATAGACTGTGTTATTTTGCACCTTTCACGTTGTTCTTCGTTTCTCACAACATTCTCTTATGTATATTTACCTACATTTAAGTTTCTTTAAATCTTTCTTTGTGAAATAGAAAGTGCAAAAAGTGCACATCTGTGGCTCTTATATGGTGTTGAAAAGGTACATTTTTTAGAAAAATTTGTTCTTTAATTATGTATATATATAATTAACGTATATACACAATTATTTTTATAATTTTTTCAACTTTTCTTTGAAAAGAAATTATATTATATATATTCCTAGTTAATGTTCTATATAATTAAAAAATTATATAGAACATTTATACAAAACAATAGAAAAATATTACATTTACCAATAAAATATATATATGTATCACACTTGTACATTTGATAATGTGATGATTTCGAAAATGTTTCTAATATGATCTCATAAAGAAATATATCTAGATTATAAAATTCTTAATATTATAAAAAACTTTTATTTGTTTCTTAATTGTATATATTTTTTTATAAATATTAGCCAATCTTCCGGAATCTGTCGTCAATAACTTGCCGGAAGAACTCGATACCGGAGTTTACTATGGTTGGGCTTCTATACAGGGAAAAGTGTTTAAAATGGTTGCAAGCATAGGATGGAATCCATATTTTAAGAATAAAAAGAAATCAATGGTAAAAATAACATTAAATAAAATATTAATGAAAGAGTGTATTACTGTGTAAAAATCTCGGTACATTACCATTTTAAGCATACTTATATATTTTCAAAACCAAAACTAGTATTATCAAGAAAAATTTCTAGATGCTATCAGTTAAAAAGATACACGTTTTAATTTTTGCAGGAAGTTCATCTATTACATAAATTCAAAAATGATTTTTATGGTGAAGAACTTAAAGTAATTATTGCCGGCTATATACGACCAGAAAGAGATTTTTCTTCCTTAGGTAACATGTATTATAAATATGTGTACATAAAAAAAAAAAAATGTAGGAGTGAGAAACAGAGAAGTTTCATTTTTTTTAAATAGTATTTATAGAAAAAAATTATTGTAACATTTATATTTTACATTAATAGCACTTCGTTTTTTACAGATGATCTCATTAAAGAAATAAAAAACGATATTATAATTGCGGAACAGCGCTTAGAAGAGCCTATTGTAAATAAACTAAAATATAACGATTTTTTGATGATTAATAAGACAAATGATTAAAAATAAAATTGCTATCTTATGTACTCTGGTTATTTTTTGTGCTTAGACATTTTATATAAATTTAGAAATCTATGATTTTAGAAAAACATGTTTTGGAGACAATATATGATATAAAGAGATGTGTGTATATAAACTCATGTAAAGAAATATAAACTGTATATTCATATAAAATATTTTTATTGTATACTAAAAGTAAACTTTTGGAATGAATACTATTTACACATGTCCACTCTTACCTGCTTATGTTAAAATTCTTAATTTAAAAACACATTGCATCATTTTAATATATGTACAAATCGAGTATTATTCACATCAAGAAGTCTTCACTGTGGCTTTGTATCCGAATTATTTGTCGAATGACGAGGAGGAAGAGGAAGAACTCGTGGTAGTAATGGTGGAGGAGGTGGAGGAAGAAGAAGAGATTGAGAATGTAACCCATGTGGGTGCCACGTATACGGACGTGCATTATAATAAGAAATTGGGTAGTTTAAATCATAATTGAGTCTTGAAGAAGCGAAAAAAGGTCTAGGTAATGGAATGTAGGGATTAGAATGCGTATGGCGCATGTTTAATGACCATGTGTTATTTTGATATGGATATCGTGGCAAACAATTATATGATTTAATAACATTTTGATTGTTTGAAGTGGTTTGTTTTCGCAAATGATTTGCCTGTAAGTTGTTTACCCGATTCTGGGCAGGACCTGAGAAACAATCAATAATAATTTCTAATGCTCAACTTCAAATACTAAACTTAAAAGCAGAATACTCACCGGATGTTCTACGTCGTTTATAAGAGCTGTCATTTGAGCCATTATTGTTTTTGTTGGTTGACAGCTGTGCATAATAAGCCTTTTCCTCTTCGTCGCTCGAAAAATCTGGTGACTCATCATCACCAACTGGATCACATGCTTTTATTCTATGAGAAAAACGCTTTATTTCAGAAAAATGTTACAATTGATCGTGTGTAGTACGATATTTCAAGTACTAACTTGGTCAACTCGTGTAGAAAGATCAAAGATGTATATTCTTTTTTGTTTGGACAATAATAAACTGGTTTGTCTACAATATCACTTTTCTGTGTGTGTTCGGAACTATTGAAACGAACGCAATAGTACGGTTCGCTCACCTTGCCGTACACATCAAATATTCTACCAAGAGATTGTCTACCTCGATTAATAAATAAAATTGTCTCGATGTCTAGCCTTGGCTTATCAGGCAATGGCTCTATAACTATAACTTCTTCCACTATTTTCTGAATCTATATTATTCAGATAGATTTAAATATATATATGATAAATATATGTATATTTACATATATAGCATAATTTAAATACATATATATTAAACATATATATATTTAAATTATACTACAAATAAAGACGTAATATATACATAAATTCTTTGATTTTAGCAAAATGTTTATATATGTTCACTTGTGAGTAGATAACCACACACATATACACATATATACATTACCTTGCCTAATAGCTCACATGAGACTTCTGGAACACTTAAATTTAAATTTTCCAATGGTGGAAGATAATCAGATTTATTATTATACTTTTTCTTTTGAAGCATCACATATTTGTTGCTATTATTAGGAACATCTGATTCATTTTCGTCACTAGAAGCATTTGTATTACTATCAGAATCTTCACTATCATCTTCACTATCACTGACTTCAGTAGAAGATATTTCTTCCACATTACGATAGTTTGAATCATGCTTTACAGAATTCTTCTGTTCTACAAATATCTTATTAATTGCTTCTATACTTTCTGTATTTTCTGATGTATTTGTCTCTTCTACATCTGAATCACTACTTCCATATTCTAATGCTATTATATTTAGAGATGTTTCCTTAATTTCTGAAATAAATATAAGTTTTTATAGAGATATATGTATGTATGTATGTATGTATGTATGTATGTATGTATGTATGTGTATATATATATATATATATATATATATATATATATATAT
>QVOA01018608.1:0-13601 GCA_014825685.1 Pseudomyrmex cubaensis | reverse complement strand
GAAGAATATTTTCCAAGATTTAGTAAGCAAGATAATAGCAGATTGACAACTAACCCCGTGTCACAACTAGCCCCGGTCTCCCCTACTATTTGGCATAAAAAAAGTTTGAAATTTGAGGTCTAAAAAATGGGCGAAATTTGCCATCACTCTTTCCTGCATTACTCAATTCTAATTCGGTAACAAAAGTTACCAAATAATACGAATTCGACAACTATACAGAAAAAAAATATATAAAGAAAAAGGCAATATAAAAAAAAAAAAAAAAAACAAACAATATGTTAATTTTCACTGAAAAAGTCAAAATATTCTGATTATATCTGTATATAAACGAAAAGTGAAGCTTGGTTGTATCGATCTAAAAAAGAAAGTTTTTGAATCAAGTCAGATTAATTTAGGAACGGCCACGTGCACGGTCCTCCATGATGATGCACTCTTGCGGTGCTCTTGCACCGCGACATGTGTATGTATATATAACGTGCTCACGAAAACTACCGAGAGAAAGTGAAAGAGAATCGGTTCCCCTATTTTATTTCATAAATAGGTAAGTGGGAGGGTGGATGTCTGGCAATGTTAAAACGGCCGACGAACTCCTCGCGAACGAAACACTCGTAGTCGCGGTATGTTAAAAAGATATCTCTTCCTCTCTTTCTTTTTCTCTCTTTCTTCGGCTTCCAAAACGGAGCCCGAATAGTGCGGCATGTGTATAACCGCAGCCTCTGAAGATCCACACTTAAGAGCTTTGAACTTCCCTACCTCGATATATCCACCTCTCAAAGAAAGAGAGACGCATCTCTGTCTCTTTCTCTCTGCAAGTCTTTTGCAAACGCGACTCGATTATTTTTCACTGCATATTCAATTTCAACATGACACAGATAAAGAAATGCATAAGTAATTTTACGCGCGAAGAAAATCTGAAAGTCAAAAACGGTAAGCTCTTGACTCGGACATGGGAAAAGCGGACAAGCGGGGAAGAAAGTCACGACTAATTCGTTCCCATGAGATGGTCGCGTTGTGAGTGTTTAAAGAAACTCCGAGACGAACATTCAACTCATCTTTTTTTTTGCGAGAAGTACTTTTTCAAAATCCTTTTCAAGTGTCTCTCTCTCTTTCTCTTTCTCTCTCACTCACTCGTGAGATACAAAAATTTATCGAATTCTTTGGAATTTCTAATTTCTAATAAAAAAAAATACAAAGTTTTGAGAGAATTACGTTTTTTTAAAGATTAAATACTTTTGCAGTAAAAAAGAAAGAAAAATGTTTCAAACAGAGATAACTCGAGATTCGGCAAGATATTTTCGACTTTGACTTATTGCTTTCTCAGCATGGCGCGAACTTTCACGTCACCGCGGATAAAAAAGTCCGGTCGACCTTTCCGTGAACTCCGGAGAAGGCAAACCGAGTTTTATCTCGGCGTCATTATTAGTATCTGTAATAAATAATCGAGAACGCGTTCAAATCAACGTTCGCTGTGTTTCAGCCGAGCGAGACTTAATTATTGCCGAAAAACGATGATGATGAAAAGAACGCGGATAAAATAACAAGCGATATCGGTCTCGGTCGTGAACTTGAGGCTTGCATAAGCGTCGGAATGTAGAATTGCAGAAAAACTTTGAGGTGGCATTTTAAAGAAGATGAAGATGTCATGTCTCAATCAAACCGTTTATCTCCTCTTATATACGACATGTTTTGCGAACGTGACCGTTTCTCTCGTTGTAAATTTTTTCTAATCGAGAAACATCACGTGTGATTTTTTAATTTACATCTAGTTACGAGATTTAATATCTTCTCGGCGTTAATGTACACGTTGAATATCTCTCGGTTTATGAGATCGCGATTTTCTCCGGTAAAGTAAAGTTGCGCGACAACCCCGGCACATTCCGTTCTTGAGTCGCATCTCGTTTTAACACAAGCAATTTACACAATTACATTCTAATTCCTTCACCTATTAAACATAATTTTACTGTAATTGTGTGTATATTCGCAAATACATCGCGCATCAACAGAGGAAGTAAAACGAAGAGTTTTGCGACAGATTTTAAATGCAATATTCCCGAAAAAAGGAATGCAATAGAAATTGACTCACGTGATGAATAACACAAATCTGAGCGCGCGTCAACATTCGGCTGACTGATTGTCAGCTGATGGAAGGGTGTGCATTGGACGATTAGATATTTTAAAACGTAACGACGGAATTATCGTGCGAGCGTACACCGTTTGCTAGATATAGCCTATCGTTGTATACCTCTTGTATCGCGCGGAGACACAACTAGATTAGGCCCACGCTCTGTCACTACTAAGTTAGGTCACGGCCGTATCAATGCGTCCTTCGATAGCCGCGTGTGACGTCGCGGGAGGAACAGGTGGACGTCGAGTGCGACGAAAGAGATGACGAAGAATGTGCAGATTGCGCATTCGCCCTTTCGCGCGGCTACCGCGAAGCCCGAAATCGTAGACGATAAAGCACTCGGAACGTGAGTCTGTCGGCGCGGCACCGAACGAACTTCCACGAAGTGAAAGACTGAATCGCCGAACAATTTTGAGAAAGGTGTCAGAGACGGGAGAAAGAGACGTTCTTTTCAAAGACATTTGCCGACTTGATATTTACAGTCCCGTCAATTAAAACGATTTGAAATCTTATCTCTCTCCTTCATATTTAAAGATGACAAGCAAGTATCTCGTGAAATGATTTCGAAAGAAGGGAGACGCGAGTGTGTTTTCGGCTTTTCAATTCCTTCGACCGAGATGCGATTTAACAAGCGTAGATGTCGCGTGTGCACTTTCAGCTCGCGGGAGAGATCGCGAGCTGAATATTATTGTGTAAAATGCGTAAAATGTGCATGACCGATTGCGGAGTTGGAAAAAAGAGTTCATTGTATTTATTAGTTAATCTGTTCCCGACACAGACCCCAGGCAAAGCATAACAAAACTGCGGATTCCTATCGCGGATTCTCGTTTACAAAGTCAACATGGGCACCGGTGTCAGCAGCCAGTGACCCGTGAGCGCGATAATCCCCGGGGCCTCTCCCGATAATGATGGAAATTCTCGAGATACGCGCACCGCCTATCCTATCGATCATCCAATATTCATTTAAACGACACTCGTAAATAGCAATGCGCGTCGCAGGTTGAAAATGTCGCGCGAGAAAAAATATTGTACCCGAGAGAGAAGGCGTAATGGGATATTTATCTTGCCAAGTAAGGGGAAACTGTGAAACGCGAGCGTTTCGTGGTCTGCGCTTAGGGACGACCCTAATTTACTGCTCGTGGACGAATTAGTCAAAACTATGTGGATATCCGCGCCACCCGCGATTGAAAAGAGAGAGAGAGAGAGAGAGAGAGAGAGAGAGAGAGAGAGAGAGAGAGAGAGAGAGAGAGAGAGAAAAGCAATATTTTGTCTCCGTATTGGTTTTTCAAAGGATTAAATCCTATTTGTTATTTATTATTGACCGCAATACGATACGTCAGAGATCAGAATTCGAGTTGAACTCATTATTTACCGAAAAAGTAAATCCTCCCTTTTAGTTATGAATTAACGTAAATCGTTGGAAAATCCATAGTTCAGCTTGTCAAGTTCTCAATTTAACCTTTCGCAGTAGATTTCATGTTTTTCCACTTTTTTCCAAAATGTAAGAAAACCAAGACTTTATTTTGCGTTATAAAATCGAAACGAACTTCAGATGCCTATGCGATTTTGTTGCGCGTTCGGTAAATAAACTCTTTAAATTATGTACATTTTTTATTCATTCAATTCCTCGTATAAAGTGATAATACACGCAAGAGAGTATTTTATTTGTAACATTAATTTTTTCAAACAAGTGGAATCTTCCAGCAACGCACGTCAAACGCGGAATTCGAGATCTCAGGGACGCGGCGTGTAAACGCAACACACGCCCACCGATCACGTTTGACAATATCCACACATCTCCCTACCACCTCGTGCGTTTCGTTTAGCACCGGCGTTCATTTATTTCTGTATGGGATCGCAGATGCACGCGACGAAGAGGATCATCAAAGAACACCGCCCACTTCGAAAACGCGACAGACACACCAGAGAGATATCTGGTTCAGAAACCACCCCGGTTTTACAGGGTTGCCTACTCAACTCGTCTATGTTACCCAACACTTTGCAGTTTCATGTTTCCAAATAGGAGCTTAGGAATTAGAATAAATGTGTGTCGCAATTTAGAAAAAAAGTGTTTTTATAGCCGAAAAATTCGACCATTTTATGTTATTACTCGCTTTTCAAAAGTTGTATAAAGCGCCGTGTTTTCTTAGGAAAGGAAAATAAAAAGGTTGTAAGCAAAGCTGAAATACAACAAACTACTGTTTTTTACAGACTATATATTGAGTCTCTAACACTCTCAAATGACAACATATTAGATTGGTACAAAAATAATTGCAATTGTTTTTATTTAATAAATAGTTTTTGTTTAATAAACAACAAAAATTGCAATTAGCACAGTATCAATCTAATAATAAGAAATCAATCTAATAATAAAAAATATAAAAAAAAGTTCGAATGCGTTATCACTGAGTTGTGCCGCTTCTGCACGTGAGAAAATGATACACATCCAATATACGACAGAGATAGATATACGTAGTGAGCTATAGAAAATTATTATCCCCCATCGGATTCCACTGATCGAACAAAATGGCCAACACACGTTCTTAACGTTATCGCGATTCACGACATTTAAAGTCTGTCCTCGCAATTTGTCAGAGACACGAACATTGCGATTCTGATAATTCAAATCGTGAGAGTACGCGACGATCACTGTGAATGTATATCAACGCGACGAAGTTGAAAAGTGACGCAAATCAAAATGCTTATAAATTTTACGATAAAATTATGCCTAATCGAGTTTTGGCTCTTTCAGAATGTAAAATCTATCGGTCACACTCGTACTTTTTGAATTTTTTTTGCAAAATCAAAAAAAAGAAAGAAAACAATCACACCTTCCTACATCTTCAACAGGGAATCGAATTATACTTCCGAGATCGCAATTTTATTCAAAATAAAAGAATTATTTATTTCGCGTATCTATTTTTTATTACGGCGGTGACACCGATAGAATCGAGGGCCTTTCACGATTCAAGTCGATTAAGTATTACAAAAAGACACTCACTTGCAGTTAGACTGGCCGCTGCGCTAAGTTGCGTCGGCGTCGTAGCTGGAGTGACGGTCTGTCGTCGCGCCGGGGTGCCATATTGTGTGGTCAAGGGATCGCTCGTGATCGACGGGCTGTAGGACCAGGTGCTGACTTCGGCGACGGTTGTGTTTTGCTGAGATGACGAGTATGGTGGACTGTATCCGCGAAAACTCGACCGACCGGCAAAAGGTTGTGTCGAGAACGCTGGCAATGATTGATGAGGTACCGTAGGCGACGACTTGCTACTCCCGTAGTCTTCAGAAATCGGTAATGTACTACCAGTCAAAGCTGAAAGTCCGTCGAGAAAGTCTAGGTTATTTAAAAGAAAAACGTCCCAAATCAACGGGATGTGTTCTCTTGAAGAAAAGCTACCTGACCACTTCAATTACACGATCAAGAGTTCTTTTTTTTGACGAATGTTCATTGTACATTTACAATGAAAGTATAGTATAAATAAGTACACGTCACCAACAAGAAACAAAATTGCGACAAGATTTAACCATATCGTCTCGACAGAGATTCGTTCTCTAATTGAGATATTTCTTTTAACATTCTTTTTAGCAAAAGAAATTCAAAGAATTTTTACTACTTACTAAGAACTTTACTACTTCGAATACAATATTGCGAAGGAAAGAGGAGAGTTAAAGAATAAAAATTACTTAAAAAAACATTAAACAAATATTTACAAATATTTTTTTTAAATTTTTTAATCATAAAAATTACAATTTTTATGATAATTTGTCGATCTATCTATTAATGGATTTTAGCTATTAATGAAAGAAACAAAATACGTTCTATAATACGTCATGTTTTTACATATTCGAAAAATACTCGATGATTAAAAAACTTGGTTTGGTTTTCCTCTCGATGACTCGCACATGAAGCGGCACAAAAATGCTGCAGATCACACACAGCTCAGTCATCACACACATACAGTCATCCGCTTAGTAAATCAGACGTATATTCGGAGCCGACATAGACATTATCGGTCACTCATTATCTACATACCTTGAGTGCCCCAAAGCTGCGGGGACGACTGCAGTTCCGGCGGGCTACTCGCAATATACGGAAGAGTGTAAGTTCCTCCGGTTCCGGTTCCGCTCACACCGCCTATCGGTCGATATATCGATGAGCTACAACAAAGAAATTTGCGATATAGACGCGAGATTCGCGGTGAACTGCCGCATCTAACTTGTGATTGGCTCGGGTTGCATTGTCTCCCTGTCAACGCCAATAGCGGAGCAGAGATGGTGGTTTTATTTAGATCAAATGGCGCCGCGCGCGAAAGAAAATTTGCACGTGCATCATCTCAGCACGTTCGACTCCTAATCGAACCGTCATGAAATTTATTACACATTCGAGACTTTACGTCACATCGATAAATACTACCTAGCAATCAATTAATACGTAAATTAATTAATAGATAGATAAATTAATAGATATTAATAATCGTAAAAAATAAGAAAGTCCTGAATTCTCTTTGTAATGTTTGTGTCACGGATCCGATGAGATAATATTTATAAAGACACTCGGTGTTGTTTTCTCGAAGCTATTCGAGAGAAAACCTAAACACTCTCAATTGCTTGAACACGAAGAAGAGACAAACCGCCGTCAATCACCTCGTGTTTCGCTCATGGATCACGTCTCGCGAGCAAACACGCCCCTACCCATGGGATTTGGTTCGCGGCGCGTGCTGCATAAAAATCGATAATCGTACGGATCGATTCGACACTCCGGAGAGTCATTTTTATTTTTAATGCGAGTATTTTTTTTTTTTTTTTCATCGCCAGTGTGTCTGCGTGGCACTCTGTCTCGCATGCCGATGCAAAACAGATTGCGAGGAACATAATCGTCTGTTGTCGAAGTCTCCGAAGAATAAAATATGGAAGATGAAAAACAAAAGATAGAAGAATTTTTTAAAAAAGAATATTGCGCAAAAAAACAATATATATATGTGAAAGCAAGATTTGTCTCTCTGCAAATGATTTGCGGACACGTGTCCACGATCGATAACTACCACCGGTGTACCGGATACGGAGTCGCCGATCCGGAAACACCGGAAAGTGACCATTGCGGGAGAGCGCGTAAAGAGTTTAAGAATTGATTCTCGAACAAAATGCGGGCACGCGCTGGTAGTGAAACACGCCCTCGGCCACCTTTAGTCCAACAAATGCCTGTTGCTGAGAGATCTTCGCAAAAATGTCAAGAAACACGGGTACTCCATTACCATTAACTACGACGTTACCACGAATTGTTGTTTGTACCTGGTTTAGATTAATGACCCACTCGAATCCACCTGACCCATTCGAATCCACGTCGGTTTCTACCTGAAGAAATGGCAAAAACTGCGCAGCACTGTGACAAGTGCACAATGCGATGATAGAATTACGATGTTACTTTAAGTGCGTCTTTTCTTTACTAAGGGACTTGTCACGTCAATAATCGAAGAGAACAACCTTTTAGACTGCATTCTTTACAAACCAAAACTTGGACAAAAGCCAGTTGTTGACGCGTTTGACGAGTGTCTTAGAAATCTACCTGTTTAGTCACACTAAATTTATAACTATCGAAAATCCAAATTTGTCAGCAGTAAAGATAGTTCCATTGTACTTATACTTTACTTGAGTTTTCTTATATGCGATACCTTATTTTACCTTCTTGTAAGTATGTCGGGATAATATGATACAAAACATTTCTGTTGTTTAAACCAAATTATTTTTTTTTGAGAATGAGAAAAATCTCAAAAAATTTTATTTAATCTTTTTGTTTTTATTTTCCATCAGATTATTACATTTGTCTCGCGCATTTTGCACGTATTAATAATTGAATTCGTACGCGGCGACATTTTGTCATCTGCAGATAAGAGCTTCTTTTCGCGTGCAATTACACGCGGAGAAATCGCAATTACACGACCGTGCTCGGCGTGCCACGCGCGCAATTGCGTGCACGTGCACTTTATCTCCGAGCGCATTAACGTGTTCCAAACAAGGTAAAGAAGCGACCGGCTTAAAACAAACGAAGCCATCGGTCGTACGTTTCCGATGATGTCAATACGGATGCGGCCTTGAACAGTCGCGCGGCGTCCCGGGCACGTTTCTGCATACCAGTACGTGTTCGAAGACGTCTCTTTGCACGACGCCGATCTTGCGATGTCGCCGATTTCCCCTCCCCGAGATGTTCTTCACGTGGAAAATCCACCAAACTACCCGCCGTTGGTCGACAAAGAAAACGAGAAGAAATATCGATGAAACGCGCGCACGTAATTTCGCGCGAAAAGAAGTTTGCGACTCTCATTAAATGCTGACCAAATAAATTTGCGTAAACAGAAATGTGCGATATATCGAAATTAGAAGCGATTTTACATAGATTGAAAATGCAAACTTAAACAATTGTAAATTATTACAATATATGTGTTAGATTTTCTAAGAAAAAAAAAAGCGCGATAAATATCAGAAAACGCAAGTACAAGAACTTCGTAATTCGAGGAAACTAAAGACGTTTGCATTTATTTGGACGCGCTACAAATACATAATGAATGAGGCTAGACGAAAACTGCGTTTCGCGTTTTTTTATACAAAAGTGCACAGCCAGCAGCAGCACCAGTATTACTGCCGATCGCCGGTCGAGTTGTGACGAAATTTGCAGGCGAACGATAAACCCGATACCCAAGTGAGAAATCCGTCTGCCGTATAAAATCTGCTTAGACAATTTGCATTTACGTTAGGATAGGTTATGACGTGAAAAAAAAAAAAAAAAAAGCAAATTGTGTTCGAAACGGAAAACATCTGAATACAATGCAATATCTTTTTAACGTGTACATCTTAAATAATCGCGATGTTCGATAAAATTGTTGAGTTACAACTGACTCCTTTCTGTACAGGTGTGTAATCTTTTGTCGTCGAAAAATATACGAGAGATGTCGTTGCAAAATTGCGCTCGCGTAATTTTGGGAATTGACAAAAATCTGCTCTGAACATATTTCTGCCGGGACGATTTTTGTTGCAAATATACGAATTCTGATACATCCGTGAGTTTAAAATCGAAACACACACACGCGTCTCCCGTGCATTTCCGTCGCAAGTGAAAATCGCGAGTTAACACAGAAGTGTGCTTTTTGCGCCGACAACAGACCGGTGAACGAATGCCGCTAACGGTGTCTGATTGTCTTCCGATGTCGTACGTTGGACACGAGCTTGACGACGAGCGCACGAGGATGCTTTGCTCTTAAGTGCATCGACGCTAAGTACCGACAGAAAGAGTCCGAGTTCGCGGTTCGAAGAACGGGACTGAAAATTTCCCCCGCGAAAAAAACAAGTTACACGAATGGTTTTGTACACGTATAGTATGTACCAGGTGCAATCGCGCGCACGCGGGTACTTTGTAAAGCACTAACGAAGGAAGGGGAGGAAAAGGAAACGGTATTAGACGGGCACGCGCTGTTGTGCGCGCAATTACATGTTCCTCGACGCGCAGCGATGCGCGCGTTCCGTTCGAAACGCCGCTAATGCGTTTCGCAATGTAAACGGACGCGGAGAGACGCGGCGGAAAAAACCTTCCTCTAACAAAACTATGAAACAAAAACTGTGTGGAAGCAACGGGAAGGGGCGGGGAAAAAAAGACGCATATACATCCGATGAATTTTGATAAATATTAATGAAGTCCTAAACAAACAAATAAGTCACACCATCATTAATCTGTACAAATAGTCACCTACATCGGCGTTGACAATATGTTACACGTTGCTTGTTTTCTATAGACGTTTCCAAGTTCGACCTGTTTGTAACATCTCTCCTTTTCTTCCTCAAATAAAAATGTTTTAAAAATAACAACGTTACATCGTTGTAATAAAAATTGTTCATAGGCGTCGGAAGATGCCTATGACAGAAGTGCAGCATGTAATTCCTTTATCACACATTACTGCGAAGAGAGAAAGAGAGCATATTATTTGTTATATACGATCTATATGTAGGTATAGTTCGCGCAGCAGGCACGAATGATGATCGAAGAAAGTAATGCTCAATGACGTAACGTCGCGCTAACAGGAATCGAGAGCGACTTTAAAGCACGTACAGACCGCGAATTGTTCCGTTCGAACAGCTAATATGTGTTTCGATGTGTTATTCGATTTTCGCGCGCTCAATCGTTCAGGTCCTTTTCGTAGATCGAACGAGTTTTCGATCGCGCGTCAAGAAAAAAATCACACGCGTCGGAGCATTTATCTCTAAGTATGCGAATAGAAAAAGTTAAACATCGAACAAGAAGATCAACAAGTGCGAATTCGAACACCGCACGTGTCAAAGTATCCGCTATTTAATTTTGTCGCTATTTGATTTCGACGTTCGCATTAGAAAAGATCCGAACTGTACGCGCCTTTATGTGCGGCCTTATATGTGTGCGAACGCATACATATGTGCGCGCATATTTTATGCGTGTGCGTAACGGCTGCATGGGGAGCTCAATAGTAGATCTCGGATTTCTTCTAAGAACCTCCGCCGCGCTCTTTAACTGCCGCCTTGATAATCTCGATCTTACACTCCCACGAGAGACAGAGACACGCTCGACGTAACGATCGCGTGACGATCAATTTAGATCACACACTTCGTAGATCAATATTAAATCAGGCAAAAAAATACGCGATTACTAACACATAAACGTATTATAAAATAAAAGAAAACAAATGGTTTTGCAGATACTCCAAAGTTGAAAACTTTTACGATATTTCGTTTTCCTCTTCTTCTGCGCGAATTTTCAAATCATCTCAGTTGAAATTGCAACATAATAAGTTTTTTTTAATAAACACACACACACACACACGAAGAAGATATAAACATGTAGATACTTTAATACGCATATTAGTTGCCACCGGAGAAAGACGAGGGTTCCTCGGCGAAGAGTGCGAAATTCGCGAAATCCAATATAGCGAGTTTAATGTCAACGGGGTTATAGCCCTGCTGCCGTAGTACTATCTGAATCCACCGAGCTGATAAAGAGGCTTCTCACGATGGCTCGTAGAAGAGGACACGCGAGGTGAACGTAAAAGATGAGAATGATAAATCTACACCCGAGAAAGAGAGCAAACGGGTCGCGAAAAAGGGTAAGAGATACGTGTATATATATGTTTATTTAGGACAGATATCGATATACGGGAGTCAATATGAAGTTCTAGAATTCCTTCGATAAAGCACCGATAAAACACCGATCAAGTTAGACCTCGATGAAGTCGAGCAAACAGAAAATTGCATGAAAAATATTCCGACGTACAATCTTTAATTTTATTTATAGAAACGATTATCTATGTACGTACGATCCTCTGCAAATCGCACAAAGTAAAAAAAAAAAAAATAATGTCGCGAGATCGTAGAATAACAAAAAAATAGTTTCTGTGCTTGTCCATTTATTTTTTACTGTGCGAGCGACTTTAATAAAGAATGACGTAGTGGAAAGATTACTTCGAAAACAACTGATATCGTGACATCTAAACAATGTTTTGCGTTTCTCTGATTCTTCATCGTAAAAAAAAAAAAAAAAAAAAAAAAAAAATTTGTGACACTTTTTAGAAAATATTTTATCGTAACGAAAGGTCGTGCTGTTTCATGAGAATCTCGTTTGTAGTGTGGCAGAAGATATCTGGTATGAGATAAGAAAAAGGTACCGGGTCTTATTTGCTTTAACTGCATCGAGATTGTAAGATATCGTCGTTGATCTTTTTTATGCGGTCAGGGTTAACGGAGAATAAATCATGTTATACACGAGTTTGATATTTGCAGCTGTGTATAAAAATATATCTATCAAATAGAACATTATTATCCATATTTATAAACTAACGGGACGAAAGATATAACAAAATATATGTAATACGTAAACTTGTCGGTACGGCGAGTGATATAAGATGGAGATATTATGTTATTTTGGTTCACGCTCTCTCGTGCGCCGATTTTGCGTGCGTTATCGCCTTGCCACATTAGTTTTATTTTAACCAGATTGCGATTAAGCCGAATACGTCGAGAAAAGTCAATAAATCTAAAAAAGCGAGCAATGCGACCAACGATGTCGATTAGGTGAATATCAATGCAACTGCGATTATTACCAGTCAAAATAAATTGCAACATCAATCAATAAAAACAGCGGAAAAACTTTAATAAAAACATAATTATAATAAAAATATATAATATATATGAATAATATATAATTGTAATAAATTTTCCTAAGTTAATTGTCCTAAATTAGAATTTAAAAGTTACAAAATTTCTATATCATAATTAAAAAAAAATTATTTCTACATATAATATTCATTAAGCAATGTAATGTAATGTTAATTGCTGTATATGTTCTTTGGACTGTATCCGAAATTTACGAATAAAATTTTTAAAACTTATTATGCAACACGTTAAGAATAAACAGCGCATGTACAAAGCGTCATTTAAAATACGAAAAAAAAACCTCTAAGAGAGAGTACAATCAGACGAAGTGACAAACTGACGAAACGCGCGCTAACTATGATGTACACAAACCAAATCTCTAATTTAAAAAAAAAAAAAAAGGAACTCACTGCATATTGGGCGGCACGCACAGATGACGTCTCGATAATATTTCGATAAGTGTCTCTCCTCCTCTTCGAGTTTTTTTTCTCCGCTCACGTCTCGTCTTAGCGAGGGAATAAAGAAGGCAAATTAGAAAAAGACAACGATGATGCCGCGTGCGGAGAAAAAAGAAAGTCTCAAAGGCCCGTATCTGTCACCAGGCAGACAAGAACTGACCGGAATGTAATCTAACGAAGTGCACGAAACGTAGGTTGAACCCCGAACGGAGACCTCAGCAAGAGGACCTCGAAGGTGGTTAGGATTTCCCCTCCCGCGTTCTCTTTTCTTACTCGGTGGGGATTCTCCTGCGGACGACGGTCATTAATCCCTCATTCGTCACTTTCTGCGTGATTCCCTCTCTCCTCCGAGGCATTAGCAACATCGTCGCATTTTGCGGCGCGTCGTCCCTTCACTCTCCCCGAACGCGCCTCCGTCACAAGAGTACTCCTTTCTCCCACCATCGGCGATATACCACTTCGAGGCGCCCCACTATTTCAAGTTTCCCGCCACGACTACTTCGCGCCTTGGACAATCGCCGTGACGATCGATTCGAATGACGATCGATTTTCGTCCTGCCGTTAGAATTTAACAGTGCATCATGCAACGCTCCGGATGCACGTGCTAAGTCCGTAGACTGATCAAAAAAGCTTTCTTCTATCAAGAAATAAAATATTCAAACTAAAATATTCGTTTCTTTTAATATATCGTGTTTAACATGCAAAGATGTTTTTCGGGTTTGAACCGCGTCAGGTGATACTGTACAGTATCACCGTGATACTGTACAGTATCAGGTAGCTCTTTAAACCCTGATGAAGTGAGCTGTAATGTTCACGAAACGTCGGTATGAAAATAACACTAACGCGGTTCAAAC
>QVOA01018552.1:0-33958 GCA_014825685.1 Pseudomyrmex cubaensis | reverse complement strand
TTGTGGCCAGTTTCCAAATGGTGTTCTGCTAATGCCGATTGTGAGTAATGTTTCAGACGTACTGCTAACTGATGTTCTTTTAGTCGTGTGCTTATCATTCTACCAGTTTCACCTATGTAAAAGATGTACAAACGTATATCTCTTGCATTTTCTTTGTTCATCTTATAAATGTTACATGTTGGAAATATAGGTACGGCATACTTAACGTGTGAGATTTGTGCTGCACTGGTCATAGTTTGTCTGTATATTTTTGATTGACTATATTGTGACAAAGTAATCATTTGTATTTAAGAGGATGCTGAACCGTCCTGTTTTATCACATTTCGTATTTTACTTCTCATTCTGCAGTTATTGATTGGAACGAAAAACGCTTCTCTAGAATGAAAGAAAATATGCTAAAAAAATGGAAAACTCAAGAAAAATACAAGAAAAACAAAAAAAATGTCTATGGCAAATGATTCCAAACGAAAGTTAATAGCTTTCCATTCTATAGACATAGACGAATATTTTGAACGTTTCAGAAGAAGATTTTGAAGCTTGTAAGAAACAGGAGTAGAAAATTAGAATTAGTACAGTTTTAGCAGAACCGCCGAAAAGACACATAAGTCTAACCCATAGACATAGGAATATAGGGACGAAGTATAAACTTGGTTGATGGGCGAAGGGAGTGAAGCCGAAATGTGAGAGAGTCCGCCATGTTACTGTGCCTGAATTTGATTGATTATAATCAAAGAAAGGCAAAAAAAAAAACCGCGAAGCCTATGGTCTAGGAAGGAGGTGGACATTCAATTTGACGTAAAAAAAAAGATCAACAATAAATGATCGAAACGTCCGAAATACACTGTTGTTTTTTACGTCAAATTGAATGTCCACCTCGTTCTTAGACCACAGGCTTCGCGGTTTTCTTTGATTATTTCATCGAGCCATTATTTTTATTTTATTTATTGGTTATAGTTATGTGCATGATCACTGAAATAAGAGCTATAGTTCAATTGTACAATTAATATTAAGTATCGGAAAAATATTAAACAAGCATAATTTTTGTTTCTAAACTAAGATAGATTTATATTATCTTAGTTTAGAAACTTCGGAGCCTATTGTATTCTTTATTAATTTGTTGATAATTTTTGTTATTTGTTGTATATTTTATTGCAAAACCATGTTTTTATTTTACAAACAGTAATTTCTATTCTTATATAATTATAGTTCTTATATATTATTTTCTTATATATTATAATTTATAAATACATAACAATTTTTTTATTGGCCTTTAAAGAGTATAAGTTTATTACATAATTGATGTTGACTGTTTGACTTATCTACACTATTTATAACGCTATATATATATAGTGTAATCTAATTGTTATATATCTTTTGACAATAGCTCAAATTAGATGGACAATATGGTTTTCCGTTAATAATTGATTGTGAGCATGATTAGTTAAATTTTTAAATAAATCCACATTAATTGTTTCATTAATTGTGTGTTGTTATATTGTTTCAATACCTGATTTGATATGTAAAGCTCGTTAAATTTTTGTTTTATAAATGATGCATTTATTTCCAAAATATCTAACTACAATGGAATTTTAGAATTTTCGAAAAAACTAAAAAACATGTTTTAGCAATTTATACTCTTACAATAAAATATATATTATTTTTAATATGATAAAAATTTTATTACCTGTGAAATGTTATTTTTTTATTATTTCGATTACTACTTTTTTTTCAATTTTGGCAATCGGATCTGTTTTTACACAACTGCACATAGCACTGCACCATTTTTTATACTCACAAAACGTTTTGTTAATGTAAAAACTTTTTTTTTTTCTAAAACTCCGCGTCCATAACTTCTTCGCTTTGCCAATGCGTTTGCAAAACTAAACACAGTTTACCTCGTTACTTTCTTTTCAATGGCTTTATCTCCGCGACAATATGCTCCGTCCCTATATTCCTATGTCTATGGTCTAACCACAGTATATGTAGATAAGATACAGTAGATTTACTCAATGTCGGCACCTTTGATCTCGATGACTAAAAAGTCGCCATGTTGTAGACTCTACTTTTGAAGTTTATGATCGAAAAGAGATGTAATAATAATCAAAAGAGATATAATAATAATATTATAAAAATATTATTGAAAATTTTTTTTATTTGTATTTCAATTTGCTTTTAATTAAACTACAATTTTATTGAAATCATGTAAAAACATACGATTATTATACATGATAATTATTTAATTATTAAAGTTTTAGTAAATACATATATGTACAAAATAAATAAATGAACAATTTACAGAAATAAAAAAATACCAGAAATTTTATGACTTTTTGTTAATAATTATGATAATAATATTGAAAACATGGTGATCAAGAAAATATAGTTATTTATGAATTATTGTAATATAAATAGAAATATATACTATATATACAAGTAAGTTTAACTTATAATTAACTTATATATACAATTAAGTTTATTAATATATGTATTTATACATAATTAAGAGACGTTAGCAAACTATAAATTAATATAAAATATATAAACGTATATTTATCCTCGAAATTAGCCATCTAAATATTAAGTCCAATTTTTCTTTCTTAAGTTGAATTTGTTGATGCACTTTCTGCAAACCTAAAAATATGTTTTAAAATATTGATTAATGAATAGCATAACTAATGAATAAATAATATTAACAAATAAATAAATAATAAAGTATACGAAACTCATGAGAAACAAACAGACATTATATTTAACATATGCATGTTCCAAATGAAAAAATTAAATAAGTATATCTTATAGTTTTTAAATATTTAGAAATTTAAAAATGAGTTGCATAAATAATGGAAAATGTTCACCAACAGTTTCTTTCACACAATATTTCAGCAGATACTTTCATATACATCAGATACAGAGATTATTTTCTTGTGTTAAGTAATCTGATTTGTCAGTTTATTTAAAAAAATAAGTATTTATTTTATAAAAGTAATAATATATAAAAGTAATAATATTGCAAATCATGTTTATGACTATAGAATAAATAGACAAATTGTTACAATAATTAACAATGAAGAACAACTTAGAACATACTTATCACACAAGAATATACATATAAACTAATATATAAACTAAGAATCAAATTGGTTAATAAGAGCCGACGCAGGCTGTTTTTGCGAAAAGAATGAATAAATAAATAAATATATATATATTTAAATTTTCAGTATAAATTATGGTGTTTTTTTCGCAATATTAATTTATTAATTTAGATAGGAGGATAAAACGGAGATTTCTCATACGTGATGCAAATCCAGCATCCTATATGAATTACAAATTGAAAATTTCAATTCAAATTGAGTGGTATAATTTACACTGAAAATTGATATATATATATATATATATATTTATTCGTTCTTTCCGCAAAAACATCTTGCGTCGGCTCTTATTGACCAATTTGATTCTTAGTTTAACTTTCAAGAGCCTTATCTATTTGGTGATAATATATAAAAAATATAATATAAAACATTACATAAAGAATTTATACAATTACTGAACAAAAAGAGATTAAAGAACAAACATAAAGAACATATATAAAAAACAATATATCAAGAAAACATATTTAAAGATTATATCACAATACTTATAAGTATTATACATGTATGTATACTTTTACATTTTGTGATATTTTATATATTTTATATCTATTGTTTTTTATATATATTCTATATATTTAGAATATATATTTTTCATGTAATTGGCCTTAAAAGCTATAGTAATTAAAAGACAAGTAATATATTAAAAAAAAAAAACTAACCTTTATATCTTTTGAAAATCGAACCAAAGTTTCTTTCTTTTTTCGTTTGTCATTAGTTGCACTTGGGCAGCTTTTGACACAACATCGATATCTTTTACTCATATTGTATTCTTTACCATATTTTAATTAATATATATAAGTTTAGCAGCGTGCATAGTGTTTTTATTTAAAATCAACAGAGGTTGTGAAGCTACTACATATGTTTGTAATCGCCATATTGTTGTGCGATTCGGTCATGCGCGAGAGACAACTTTTAGTATAAGTTTTCGCAGAGTGAACTTACTGTATCTTACCTATACTGTGGTCTAATCTTGTTTCTATTATGTCATCTATTCTTCTCAGTCCGACTAGAGGGCGCTACTGGACAGCGTAGCAGCTGAGTGGCTGTCAAATCCGAGTTTAACTTGTCGCTTCAGCATCCTCTTAAGTAGATACATAAATACGCAAAATTATTCTCTGCAAACTAATGTTTCCAACTTCTTTACTCTGTGAACAAATAATTAGCAAAAAACTAAGTCAAGCTTATTTCTATACAATTTCTTATATATAGTATTGTTTACTATTTGTTTTTAACATCAAGTAAATATTGTAAATATTGAATGTAAATAAGTAAATAAGTAAATTGTAAATAAATTGTGAATTATAAATAAGTAAATATTGAAATTTTCAATTACTTGATAAATTAAGTTTTTGATAGATGCAGAGCATATATCGGAGTTACTCTTATTCTTTTTATCAAGAATAATCCACTACATAGACACGACGTGTTGGAGCGGATAACAACCGCGATAAGAAATGCTTACTCAACTGCGAAAGCGCCAAGCATTAATTACGTCGAAACGCCGGGTAAAAACTACCGAGCATTTTCCGCTGCAAATCCTCGATCTCCACTTGGATCCAAACGATCGCACAGTATCATTTATTGCAACCGCGCGAAGTCTCGAACGTGGTCCCGCGGCGCATATGCCTTTTTGCCTCGTTGTTCCACACCGCGTAGGTTAGGTTATTCGGCCGAATATCTTTTCCATAGAGATCGCGAGTTTTCATTAAGCGCACGGCGGAGTCAGGGTATATAAGAAGAAATTAGGTTACGTGAAGAAGAAAATTTAACGTCAGCGACATGGTTTCGCGTCGCGCTCTCTCGCGCGCGCCGCAGCGTATTACAGAGCAGGACCGAGAATTTACACGCCTCGTGAGCGTTAAAGTCGTTATCTTGCTAACTCCACCGCTTACACAGAAAATCCTCAAATTCTCTAAAAAATTATTTTGACGTCTTTAAAGGAAGTTACCAAATAATTTTTTTTTAGTGAAAATTATTTTCTCTTTCTTTTTCACTCACACATCAATTAAGTTGCTATTTTTCATTTTTTTAAATTTATTGTAAATTATTTCTATATTGCTTAACATTTGCGACACAACTCGCACAATAAAATATAGTGCAGTAGTGAAATCCATCTACAATATATATCTGTCTGTTGGATGACTTCTGAATACCGGCTACTTAAGAAGTGAGGAGATTAGAGTCGACAATGTCTGTGTGTGCTCAGATTAAAACTCGTCAGTAACGGTATTCGTACGATGTCGACGTGTACACGCGATACAAGTGCAAGGTGGAAAGTAGAGTCACTTTACATTTACGGAAGCGCGGATTACGCAGTGTGCCGCGCCAGTGTAATGTGACCGAAAAAATGTGACGCGCAATCTGCACAAAGACCGAGTGGAAGATCAGGACCGTCGTCTAACGTGTCGGGCGACACTAAAAGAGGGATTATCGCTAACGGTGAGAGGCAGTTGCGCGATTCCGAGACCGTTACATTGTCGGTGCAACGCTGCGCGACGATTTGTTTGAGAAATATATATTTACCGGTCGTTTGTCGCTACATTTACAGAACACCTCTGATATCTTTTGGAAATAAAATTTTTTTATTTTGAAAATCTTGGTTTTACGATTAAGTAAACTCACATTTCTATTTAATATAGTTTAGCTAGTTTCTTACATTTAAATTAATGAATTTTTAATTAAAACTAAAGCACTTGCGGTTCAAACAATTGACAAAAGTTTCTGAACACTTCAGATCTTAAAGGAATTGCTCTCCTGGCAAACGAAATTGGTCCACTTCTGATCTATCTTGAAGAGCTGGATAGAACAGAGGGTATCTTGAAGCAACCGAGACGGCGGAAACTTCTCAAAGTTTCCGTGAAAACATGTCTACGAGAGTTTGTGTACGTACACGTAAAGGCAAGAGTGCATCTACACAGTCATGCTCGCATACACGTGCATTATATGTCCGGATCGTGAAAATTACGTAGGTAAGACGAGCTATCCGCTGCAGATATAACAACTCCAGACCGTTTCTCACGTGGGAGGTAATTACACGGAACTGATGAGATCTTCATCGTGCGGCTTGGCTTTTCGTTATTATCTATTCAAAATCTTGCAATCTTGTCGCCCTGCATCACACATGAAGGAAGAATCTCTTCTGCCGCCACCGCCTACGTCTACTTTGTTTCCATCGAAGCATTCACCCCGACGTGAAATTAATTTTCAGATTTTACGCGCGAAACGCCCGTCCGTAAGTCGGAATCTCATGCGCAGCAGAAAACCGCGCGACAGCGCAACAGATATGTATATCTATACAGCTATACGTTTGCCGCGATTTCATTTAAAAGACTATTTGACCACTGAAAAAATCCATATGATATTATACTGTGTAGGAACGTTAGTGATTAAAGTCATAAAAACATAATGACAAAAGAGAATCAATGATTGAAAAACCAGAAGATTGAAAAATAAAAAAAATAATTTGAACAATCGTTTTTTAATTTTTGACATGAACCAATTAAGGTCTCTCTTTTCCATTGCTTGGAAATTGATTTCCTCTATTTGCACGGTCGTTATCGGACATGCACGTGCGTTTATTGCGTTCTTTATTATTATCCTGTATACTCTAACAAACAATATATAATCCGACGTCATAACCGGTGTGCTATCTGCTTTCTCTGTTGCTCATGCTGACTAGCTCTGTCACTTGCTGCGCACTCGTCGTTCGCACATAAACATGTTATCTGAATGATTTCATTCATCCAGTTATACAACTTCTCGCTTGCGCTTTCTCTCTCTCTCTCTCTCTCTCTCTCTCTCTCTCTCTCTTTTTCTATAATCCGCAAATTTAATCATCGCGTAAACTGTGTTGCTTTAAATTATTGCCTTGACGTAAATTAACGAGTTTTATTTATGGATTTGAGAGATAATTTCAAGTTTGTTGCATACTGCATATTAAAAAATGCACAATAAAAAGAAAAAGTTTTTTATTTAACTTAACTTTAAGGTCAGTTTTTACTTATTTTTAATAATACAATATTTGCGATAGATCACGTGTATTGGAAAATCTGTTTCAGAAAACAAAGCTTTTAAAGATAATTTTTTAAAAATAGAATCGTGTTTGAAAATTGAGAGAAATCGCAAAATGAATAGATGAAATCTTTTCGGAGACGCACAAACGTATGACACACGTGAAGTCGACACTTGCATATTCGTCACACAGCATGACGAAGAGCTTGGCATTGCTCTCTTCCGAGCAATGGGTGAGAGAGCTAGTAACTTCCCTTTTCCCGGCTGTAGATCATACGATAATGATAAACGGGATGTAGCCTCGAATGGCCGTTGACCCGCGACCTATTTGTGCGATGTACACACTCCGTCAATGCTTACGGAAAGCTCGACATTCGAGAGGCGTATATATGAACACATTTGCACGTACTGTATACATACAGACACACACACATGGGAATACATACCAGTGCTCGTTACACGGGCCCGTCATTCGTGCATATTCGTCACACCTAACGTGTGTACATTGTGAACCTGCACGCTCTGTACATATATCCCTCTTATAACGGGGGGATGTTTCATGAGGTTTATGTTACGCTTGAATAGTATTGTGCCTTCTGACGAGTTTACGCGCAATTCTCGCGTCTTAAAAAATTCTTACTTGATATGTTTGTTTCTTCATTTGTGTCACAAAATACAATTGGCTGAAATATTTATTCTTCAAAAGTAGTAGACATTCACGAGTAAACAATTTATTTTCTGTTTGAATGAACTTTCCATCGAGAGAAAATTCACTTGAGATTTTCCTGCTAAATTATTTCCGGCTGCCGCTAGTTTGCTCTTTTTTTTTTTTTTTGGGGGGGGGAACACCCGCAGTAGAACGTTGCACGAGTTGCAACGACGGCGTGATCCGCCTCTCGAAGGCCGAGTCAAGCGCTACTTGAAATTTTCAGAGAAGGATGATTTATGGGACAGGCCTCGACCTCGCCACTAGTCGACTCTTTACGCGTTTGAGAGGCATACATTTTAATCTTAGTCACAGGAGAGCCGCGAGAAAGACGTATATACCACACTCTCGAACTAACTGTGAAAGTCTTCCGTGAAGCGTTGCACTTCGGAGAAATATGATACATTAAGGACGCGATACACACAATCAAAAATCATTAAGCCTTGTGTGTAAGTTTTCTGTTTATACTTATAATTAATTATGGATATTACATTAGAAAGTGTTATGAAGTATCATTGCGCGGCTCGAAGCTGCATATTTCAGATTTCCATTTAAAGAATCTATTTATCATTTATTCTATAATCATGGTCGATCAATCTTTATTCATTACGCGGAATAATCTCTCATTAATGTATTCAATAAGCTATGATTAATTGGGGTTTGTTTTGATATATATCTATCAAATTGCTTATTAATTCTAAATTTTTAATTTGTTTTCACGAGACACGTTATTAATACAAGTAAATGTTAATGATTTGTATTACAAATATACATATATATTGCATTAAAAAATCTTATATCTTCAGTTAAGTTCGACCGACACGTTTTTAACACGCTGCTAATTAGCAATGATGTATTCGATGGTTTTTGTATGACGCGACGCAATACTATAATATACTATAACAATGGCATCAATATATTTTAACCTTGTTGTGAAAGCAAAGTTTTCATTCTCAAGATTTTCGCGTAACGCACATATTGGCTTCGACATTCTCGGTCGATTTTGACAAATGCTTAAGCAACTAGTGATAAAACGGAGGAAGTGGCGCGTGGCTTGACAAAAATGGCGTGACGTATGATATCTGACGTCGTCGTTGGGCAAGGGCTACAATATCCAACGGCAGGAGTGGCTCTGAAGAACCGCGTTGTATCGATAATGATCCTAACAATGCGGCGTAATGAACCGAACGAAGACGCAGCTTGCAGAGAGAATAACCTGATAAGTTATCCTCTTTAAGACTAGTTGCATGAGTAGGTTCGATATGTTAGAGAAAATATCGTAGCCATATTGACAGTCACGTGAAATAACGAATGAGAAATGCGTTTGACGAGAGAAAAAATTTCACTTGCGATGCGATAACGAGTGTAGATGCGATAATTGCTAAAGATGTGCAAAATCCAATATGCTTTTTCAGCGTGTGCGTTAAAAATATTTTTTTAAGCTTGAACTGTTCAAACAAAAATTGTAATCAAACTTCGAGAAAAACAAGTGGTAAGCGGTAACTTTTTATCTCTTGACAACTTGAATGTCAACGCAGTTTGCGTGCATTCTCGGATTTCCGAGGTTACGCCCTTTCGACAACACGTCGTAATCCGCAGGACGACGTCCCGTCTCGTCGTGGCGCCTCGACCGGGCTTTCAATTCGATTACGATTTCGCGGTGTGTGCGGTTTACGATGCACCAGTCGCACGCGATGGTTCCTGATGAGAATTATATTACGCTCGTCGCCGCCGTTCTTCGCTGGTACGGTATGTTCTCGTATTTTCCCGAAACGGCACACAGTAATATAGAAACGGAGATTACGCGCAAAAATATAGTGATATAGAGACATATATATTAAAATTAAAATAAAACCTATGAAGCTGGATCACAGATGATGTGAGTTAAATCATTTTTTTTAAGGATTTGACAATAAAACATCAATCATTAATGATTCTTTAAAAAAAAAAAAAAGACATGTGAATTTTCTTTTAGAAATCTTAATACTTTGTATTTATTAAAGTTTATGAGGATAAATTGGATCGGCGAATAGCAATGTATATGAAATAAATTACAATAATTATTTTAAAAACAAAAAAGTTTTATTACTTTTAAATAATTATTGACTCAATTTTATTTCTTGACTTGACTTTTTTTGACATGATTATTATTTTACTTTAGACTTTTTTCTTTGACAATTAATATTATTTTAACATTTGACTATTTTAATTTTTTCACAAATTTAATTTATATTAAGGTTGGCCTATCTATCTAAGTTTTCATAATTCCGTTAATAGCATAATTTGAAAATAATTACAGGAGTTTAAATGTGTTTTTCTCACTGTTTGTTTTTGTTTTGTTTTGACTTTTTTTGACATGCAACTTAAACATGAATAAGTTATCTAAGATTTGTGAACTTCTATACTTCAATTGTTTTACCAGAGGTTTTTATATTTTTTGTATTTTTATAATTAGGCAATTACATGAAAATTTTGTATATTTTTGGCTTAGCTGATGATGATCAAAATATAATAATTGAAACATTTCAAACACTATGTAATTTTTGTTCATCTTTTATATTACCTCATGAATATCTGTAATTCAGCTCTATAGGTTTTAGTTTATTTTTAATTTTTAAATTTCGATTCTTAAAATTGATTTTAATAATAATTATACATATATAATAAAGTCTTTTTGGCTTTTTTTTTTTTTATTCTTTTTAAAACTGGGACAAGACAAAACTGGCTCAGCTTTAAAAGAGATTCAAATAAGTAAAATAAAAAGATGTTAATATTATTTACTACATTTAAATACAGTAAAATATTGACGTTTTACTAATTCTCAAAGCGAATATTAAGAAAAAATATACAATTTTAGAGGAAAAAGGCATCGTCTTTCTTTAAGTATTTTTTTCCACAATGTAATTTGGAAAATTGGACGCGCAACGGGTAAACTGCTCTTATCGGTGTCGCTACGTCTGTTACTATTTCTATTGTTTTCCTTGATGGCCGTCTACCTTCTATTCTTTTTTCTTTCTTTTATCGCGCACACGACCGTTCCGTATTTTAAATTAATACAATATAAATGCAAATTGAATCGCGCGACCAACGACGACGCACGTAAATCCGTCGACTAATCGCGGAATCCGTTGAAAATATCCAATCCTTCTCGTTGCTTGTCGTCTCTCAATAATCTTTTACCCGAGAATTTGTGATCAGGAGAATTTACGGAATAATGTAGAACGCCCGAGTAACCAAAATAAACCAACTAAATTAATTTAATAAATTGACATTTACTACGGATAAGTTAAACAATCCAAGTTTGTTTCTTATCTGCCAATGTATCCTTAATACATTCTTAAACTTTTAGAGGAAAAAATATCGAATAATAATTTAAAACATAAAATTTAGAAGAGAAATAGAAAAAGAGAAAGGAACTGTTTAATGTTTTTCTTTCGTAAATTGTAACTTTTGTGAAATATATATTTCCTTTTAAATATAATATATATGTCACACATATTTTATATATAGTATTGACAACGTTAATTTATTATTATATTTTACTGAAGTTCACAAAAATTTAAAGAAAAACATCAAAAAACTAAAAATTTGCAATAATATATAATTTGTGTAGATCATATATGCACATTGTACATTTTAATATGCGATTTGGTCAAAGACGTCAAATTGCAATGTACATTTTTTATCAAGACTTCTCCTTTTCTAGTCGGTCACGACAAGTTTTCTTGCGCTTTTCAATTTTTACTCTATTTCTGAATAAGAATAGCTATGTCATCTGTCGATCGATCTTCGCTTAACGGAAGGACAAGTTCTCTTTGCGAATCCGATCCGAAAGCAATCCAGAGTAATCACGCCTGTGTGTATCGACGATATCATTTAGCTGACATTCTACCGTATTACTTTCCACAAATAGCGGGCAGACGTTTCTTCGAACGCTAAAACACTAATAGGATACTGACCGTTGTACCAAGAAACCGGGGCACTCGAACGCGCGCAGTAATCTCGCTCTGTCTCTCTCTTCTATCTTTTTTTTGAAGTGTCAATATCGATTACGAACGAGCATACATTCTACCTCCAGTCTTGTCTCGTCTCCACTTGTCACGATCAATTCTTGCCGACGATCAATCTTGCACCAACCAATCTCCCAATGTCTAATTAACCCGCGAGTCTTTGATGGCTCTTCTCGTTATCTCACCCACATATCAATCTACTCTACAAATTCAAATAGACGTATTGACGTTTTGTCATTTTTCAGTATTGGAAATTTTATAAATTACAAAATTATATTTGGGTTTTTGTGCACACACAATTTAAGTTTATCAAATAGATAGTTAAAACATTTTATTTATTTTACTAGATATAATTTATTTTGTAGATTAAAGCAATTTATTGCTTTAAAAAATGTAGATTTTCTCGTTAGCGTAAAAAACAATATATATTGTGTATTATATTTTATTATACCTACCATATCTAATATATACTTTTTATGAGGATTTTTTGTTGTTTCTATTTAAAATGTTAGAATTATTATATAAATTATTGAAATTGTAAAGGAAGAACCTCAGATTTAGTTGTGGAAAAAATCTTATTCCGTCAGAAATCATGATACTGAACAAGTTGCTGGATGTTTTGCAGTTAAATTAATAAAAAAACCAATTCCTAAACTTTCGACTTTTAAGTGACTTTCTCAATGAGTTCTTAATTTGACTGTTAAACTCGACCACACATTGTTTTAGCGTTGAAAAAACTAGTTGTCAATATAATTAATAATCAAAGATATAAGATGTTAACGTCAAAGAATCGCTAAAACTGCGTGATATTATTAGATATATGATATTATAAAGATATATATTTAATATATCTTTATATACATATGTGTAAAAAGTGGAAAACTTGCGAAAATGTAAATTGATTAAGATCGATCTCTTTTTTTGCTTACTTTTATTTTGCTTATTCAGTTTTATATTCTACGGTTGTTCTCTTTCATATTTGAAATGAATAACTTTTAATCACCACACTCTTTCTCAGGAGAGAAAAATAAAATTTCTTCTTGAGAGACATACGTCGTCGAGTTTCCAGCTACTCGTACTGGCGCATAACCTATTATCACAACCATAAATTTTTATGCGACGCTAGATAAGTCGTCGGTCGGTGGCGCAAACTTCCGCCCTTATTATAACTGCCAAGTGCGAGATTGCGAGTATATCTCGTACAATTCACCTTTGCTAGAAACATAAAATCGCGAATATTCTAACCGTGAATTTGTGTTAATTTTCGAGATATTAGTTTTTTCGTGAAAACATCAGATGACTAGAATTTCACAATACAACGCGTTTTATGATTAATATCATAAAACCAAGCAATTTTTTTAAGTAAAAATAATTTTTCGAATGCATTTCAAATATATTGCTTTTGCAAAAATTGATTTTACCTACTTATTATCCGTGTTTTTTAAATTTCGCTTTCTCTTGCTTCTAAAGCTCGATTGTTCAATCTGTCAAACGACTAGTTTTTATCGGGAAACCGAAAATAGGACAGGGACTCACTCCATGAACGAATAAATCTTTCGTCATCGTCATCGTTGTCGGCTAAACGATCCGAAAGAGAATTTTGGTCGACTCATAGATCGTTATTAATGATCGCATATCACGCGACAAAATCTTCTCGCTTGAACACCTCGACAACGCCGATATATACGCATAAATCGATTTACGAGCCGCTTCATTGGTCACGTTTGTGCGTTCGTCGTTTCTCGACACGCCCCCAAGCGGGTGTGATGAAAACGTCCACCTGGCCTCTTCGTATCGATCGTATTACTGAGCGCATCGGCATCACGTAGTAACGAGATTAAGCGCTGTCGATTCTATTCATCTGCTGCGCACCGCCAAAGACTCACGAAGATCGAAAAGCACCACTTTATTGGTATCTCGTGATATCTCGTTCTTCGTCACGGGTCGAACTGCGGATCCAACCGCGAGATATTTGCTTCGCAGCAGAAATTGTGCTGCGATCGCTATTTTCGCCGTGATTCTCCATTCGAAAATTTCGCTTGTCTTTTCCCAGGACAACACACCGCGTGTAAGGAACGTTAGAGAGTGATAGAAATCCGTTAGATTGCAGAGAATCGAAGAGCGAGAGGAGCAGAGAGAAAGAAGAAGAGGAAGGACGAAAGAAACGCCACGTAGGCAGGTCGGATGGACTGGGTACACATGTGGCTTATTTGTATGCTCGCGTAAGGTGCTAATTTGCGAAGTACACGGCGTGTATACGCGCGCGTGTGCATACGAACTACGTATGTCCTCGAGCAAAGCGTGCATCGCAAACCACGCGAGAGTAGAGATCGAGAGGAGGAAAAGAGATTCGCGAGAGAGGAGGGGAATGAAAAAAAGGGAAAGAGAGAAAAACGTGCAGAACGGTTCGCAGTTAAGTGCACAGAGTTAGATATCGCGAATAAAGAGATATATCCAGCATACCGCCCATGACCGAAAAAGTTTTCTTTTTTTCTTTTCTTTGTTTAATTTTTGTTTGCCTTGTACCGTTTTCTTCTTTTCCACGTAGCAACAATGCAGCATTTTGACGAGATAAAACCACGAATGCGTTTAATAAAGTTTATTGTAAAAGTTCGGTTTGATATACATGTTTATAATTTGCTAAAAATTATGGAGCTTTTTTTTTCGACAACAATGTCAACATATATTGTATGAACTTCTCGAATTTTAATATCGAGAAAGTACGCGTGACTTGTAGGACATCCTGGACATAACCAACTAGAAGGAAGAAGCGGAAGGAAGCGACTGGCGGCGGTGGCGGAAATCCATATCGCGATACATCTGTCGCTGACACGGACATTTCTCCAGTTTCCGTTGTGCACCGACGACCGGCCACTCCCGCTTCCTTTTTATCCCTGTACACACGTATATATTGTATGTGCATCTCCGTATATGCGTGTTTACGTGTGTATCTATGCCAACGCTTCTTTTCGTACCGTTATGAACTACGACACGTCCGCTCGTAAATCCCGTAGATGTCGAACGATCTACTAGCGGTTATCGATCGCCGATCTGAGACTCGTTGATTACACCACCGCGCTTAGGCCACAAACCGAAGTAAATATTCTTCTCTTCTTGACCTTCACAGCCTTTTCACACGGCCACTCGAGGGGATAATTACTGACAAACGGAGAGCGCATTAATGCTTACGACACGCGCGCGCGCGATTTCTTCACCATCTCTCTCTCTTTCGTTCTCTTTTTTCCTTCCTATCTTTCTCTTCCGTTGACTCTTGCAAGATCAACCAGATTTTTTTCAACGTAATTGCAAACAGCTGCAAGCGTTTTTCCGATGACACTGAGCCACACAAATATTAAGATCTATAACAAATTACGGATTTTTTCTTACGGTATAAATTTATTTCTTCGATTAGCGAGTACACCAGGTGAATTGAAACGTCGAATACCAGTCGTGATTTATTGCCTTGTGATCGATAGAACGTTTCAACATTACATTTACCTACTTTGTCTATAATCTCTGCACAATTATTCATAGCAAATACATTGCCCGTCAATCTGATAGGATACTTCAATAAGGAGAAGAAGAAGGGTGTGTATGTGTGTATGTATGTGGGCGCGCACGCGTATAGAAACTCGTCATGCGACTCTTATCGAGTGACTTAAAATTCAGTGTATAAAATTTTTCATGCGAATAACATTTATGTACATACGATCTCGACATTCCAATGTCCCACTCTCGACGCGCGCGAGAGATATACTAATCTTTCCCGATTATGCATCGTAATCAAAAACTCACGTTTCCCGTTTATCCGCATTTTTTCACGAATATACTGGGAAGCGCGCGCGCGTTTATATATGCTACAACACAAACACGTTTTTCGCAGTTTGCCCGATTATATCCGATCCTTTTATACGCGTATACCATAACAGCCATATATATAAGTGGCACACAATGCGGTAAACTGTTGGGTGACTGCAGTTAGGGGTTAAACACGTCATGCATCTATTGGGTGTTCGTCCACCATTGCCATCGTCATCGCGCGCGTTCGCTGACAAATCGTTTGACACCCGTATACATGCGCGCTCGCGCACGCGGTAATGATACGCTGCCGAGCAACAAGATGCCTCCTTTGCATTCGTGACATATCGTGGCCGCATCATGCCATAATGATAGTCGTGGCGTGCTATTAATTTTGCCGCGCAAAATATTCTCGTCTAGAACAAGTGAGAGAAAGAAAAACAGGAGATAGAAAAGAAAAAAGAGATGGAGAAAGAGAGAGAGAAAAAAAATTTTTGGTGCACGCCGCGGATGCTTAATTGACGGCTGCGCTCGCGAACGAGGATGAGAATCACGTTCGACGTTCGCGGTGGAGAAGAGCGTATATATAGTATATACTCGCATTATTCGCGATCTTTCGTGAAACAGCAAGCGCGCACGGGGGTCACGCTCCTCGGCGCCTTAGCCCGTTGGCACACTATCTCGCGCGTTCTCTCCGAGTTCCTCCGCGAAAGCATCTTTATCCCGCGCCTTACGGTACTATTTCTCCTCTTTCTTTCTCCAACAATATGAACCACCGCCATTACTCATCTTGTCTCGTTGACGATTATACGCTCTAACAAATTGTACACGGCGTTATACGCTCTACTTCTTCTTCCCTCGCTCCTCCTCATCTCTCCTTGACCAAGATTACGACTTCGCGTTGAGAATGAGCGCGTTATTTGTCGGCTATTTGTGTGCGGCAGCATCCTTCCTTTTTTTCAAAGTTACAGTTCGTACATTCGGATCGTGACTAACCCTGCAGCGCGGAAAAAAAAAAAAAAAAAAAAAAAAAAAAAAAAAAAAAAAAAAAAAAAAAACAGGATAAATCTTTTTATTGTGAAAAGATATAGCTGAAATTCTCACAGAAAGATGAAATCAACTCTCGAAGTCTCTTCCGTCATGCTAAGAGAGAGAACGCGCGTCTCGATTGCTGGTTATTATTATAACCAGCTCGCGCTGGTTGTTAGTTTTGTATCGCAGAAAACCGAACACATTTCGCGATTACCTTAAGATCAGCGAAAGACGCCAACTTCGGAGCCTTTCACGACATCATCTCTCGACAAGCTGAGGAAAATCCCCCCGGTGAGAAAGATGCTCGCGCCGCTGATATTGCGCAGCGATTATTTGTGTTGTTGCATTCCCGGTGCCCCCACGAACGTGTGCGTGAAATTGGCGTTGGTCTGATAAGCTGAACGTGAAAAGGATGAACGAGTGGCGTGCACACGTCAACAATCCGTTATAGAAAATCCACACCGCGCCCAGCACGCCAGCCCACATAACTTCGCTCCGACAGACAAGGATTGTCTTATTACCGCAAACAACCGTGTGGTCACAGGCGGGCGTGCACGGAGTCCGCGCAAATTGTCTCCGCAAGAGAAGAGGTAGCCGTGTATGCGGGTCACCACTGTTATATACAGGGCGGTCCCAGTCCGATGAACTACGAAACATTTCTCGGTCAGCCGCGGATTTCTTAATAAATTTAGAGTTGACGTTTGATGAATTAATTCTACTTATTTTCATTATAATTTAATTTTTCATTATAATATACTTTTATTATAATATACTTTTACTAATATTGTGGATATGAGTTTTGTGTAATTCGATATTGTGTGACTAATATTGATGCTTGCTTACATTTGTGATTTGCGATAACTTATGATCAAATTTTTACATATTATCTTAAATATTCTCTCTCTTTCTCCCTCTCTCTTAAAATTATCTAATAAACCACTGCTGATTTCTCGCGCGCAAATCGCACAAACATATCGCAAGAACGGTTAAACGATTTCAGCGAGGAAAATTCGGCTTTAAATCTCTCGGAGAGTCGTAAACTCTAATCCCAGTACGAAATATACGGCACGCGCTAACGGTAATCGAGCAATTACCTATAGCGATTCTTGTATATCACACGATTCTCTTCTCTTCGAGGATTTATCTTTTTTTCCGCATGTCTGCGTCATCTTCGACCACAGCGTAAACTCGTGAAACCACGATCGCGCTTTTTAGCTCGTCGAACTTGTATACACGCTTTATACGCTTCCCGCCGATTACATACTTTGAACGCTTCAACGCATAGAGTCACGTCGAAGCGATATTCCGAGTCTGAACATGTTTCAAATGTGTTACTCAAGATTATATAGAAGCAAATCGAGTAGAAATTTTTAAGTATTGTATCCACGCGGAATACATATTTCTTCGTTCGAATAAAAAGTTTTTATTTTTTTATCTATTTGCACTATTGCGAAGAATATTAACATTATTAATTTCAGCGCTCTCGTAACTCTGTGTGAGAACAGAAATTTTGCTTAAAGCTCTGCCGGTTGACTGGCAATTCTAAATCAGCGTTAAGAAAGCTGTACAAAGCCGCGCCGTAACGTGTACCGTAATCGTTGCTCTTTGTAAGCGTCTAATTAATGATGATGCATCCTAATTCCAGGCTTTGCTTTCACTACGTAGATAGTCCACCAACTCGAGCAGTTATGCCTAGCACAAATGGCAACTCTTACCTCGCTACATCGCCAGTCTGCAAAAGTTACGCGAAAGATTAATGTCTTCGCGACTCTCGCTAATTGTGCTAATTGTATTAGCTCGTGTTAAACATTCTATGAGCGGCGCACGGTTCACATTAAAGATTATCATATTATATTATGTGTCCTTGATTTATATTTATTTATTTTACTGGAGCGACGTTGTTGCTTTACTTATATTTTATAACAATTCTTTAATTAATTATTATTTTAATGAGTTACGAGTCGATGTATTTTATGAATGCGTAAAAAAAAAATATTTTGAGTGTATTCGGTAACGCTGTTCTATGATATGAGCAACTCCGAATGGCTCATAAGATTATTTCTCAGCCGTCGGACATATACTAGATGAACATCCATGGTAGGCATTAAAAGATCCAAATGATACGTTCGTATGATCGCGATATTTAAACGAACGAGAGAACAAACGAGTTCGGTGCACACCGCTTGCCTGATATTAGATACTTACGCGTTTTCTCGCAGAATTCAACGTGTTGCTATTTCAGCGATAAGTAGTGTGAAAGTGTTCGGTTCAAGAAAAAACTTTGAAAGAACCGAAAGATATAAGAGGAAAATTTTTATTAAAATTTAACAAGGAAATATGTTTAGCTCTTATACAGATAAATTTTTAATATATAATTTATATGTATAATTTTTCTGATTTGTTATAATTTGGTCATAATTGAATGAGTGTGAAGTGTGTTTAACATATTTTTGAAATAATCAAGTCTTTCGCACATAGCGAATCGATTTACACACCTAACATTCTCTCCGCTAAAATAAACTCCATGTATGAAATATTGTTTACAGTTTTCGCAATTCATTGCGCGCAAATCCTTTGTATGCAAAACCATGTTTTTTTTTCGTGTTATCTATATAACGTTTCACACGTGCAGGGTCCACTTGATTAAATTGCATTCAATTTCATCGCATATATACGTTATAAAGCGCTTTGTGCTTTATCTCTGTGAAGATCGGTATTTGAAGTTGATCCTCTAAAGTTTTCTTTTCCTTCCCTTTCTCTTTATTCTCTTCCCTTTTAATTCACATTTAAGTTTGTCTACACGAGGATGTCACAACAAAAATGGGAAAAACGTGAAAATGTCATATAATTTTCTGTTTGCTGATACAATAGCCTGATATTTTTAGGAAAACGATACAGATACAATTCAATTTGTAGTTAAGGAATACAAACATTTTGAAATAGAAATCACTAGTCGCAGTAGATTTTATTTGAAAGAAAACTCGAACATGTCTTTAATCAAGAGCAAAATTCGAATTCTTTTACTAAACGTTATTCCGATTAAAATTTCAAAATACGAAACTCTGTTTAACGAAACACTAAACTCATCTGCAGCTAAGCGAAAATTTCTAAGTAGAGAGCTCACCGAAATACATTCGTTGAAAATTAAGCCAACGCATGTCCAGATAAACAAGAATTTGCAAAAGAAAGAAAGTAAATTGCGACAAGTAATATATTTTCTCATTTTTATCAAAGATATTATAATGAAAAGAATCAAAATTTCTGAAAGTATAAATTGTGCCTTTGATGTGTCAATAACAAATCAAATGTATGTAGTTTAAAGTAATTAACACTTAATTTCCGAATACATTACTTAACATTCTATATAGGTTAGGTTATAATAAATATCTAAAACTTATCGCAATTATTAACAATTTTATCAAATTCCTACTTCTTGTTTGTCCCGTTAGCGTAAGCAAAGTAACATATGTCTGGCATATCTTGCCGGCGGCAGCAAGAGTGAGTTTGAAACATGGCGAAATGGTGTCAGTCAACGTCATTAGATTGCCCGTCACGGGATCAACCGCCGCTAGGCCGAAAAGTTAGTCGAGCGCGCATTAGTCGATAGTCAGCAACTGCGAAACCAAAGTACTATGAAGTCTCTCTCCCTCTCTCCCTCCCTCCCTCCTTTCTCTCTCACTCTGTCTATCTGTGTCTCTCTGTCTCCTGTCTTGATTTCTCTCATAATCTCTCGTCGTTCCTCTCTGCGGTTGGATGCGCAGTCGTTGGCGAAGTTTACGCCACGCCGGTTATCAATGGCAGTCGCGTCGGAGCTGCCGCATTATGAACTTATCACGGAGACAGTCGCGGACAACTTCGCCATTAAAGTTTCAGCACGAGCAGTGTTACTGACTCTCCTTCGCTTTCCTCGTGTCCTTCACTTCCTCTTCGTTTCGTCTTCCTCCTTGTCTGCTTCATACAAGCGATACATTTTTTCTAACTGTTGCCGCGCCGATTACGGCAAACAATAAAAGGAACAAACATGTGGTTGTAGCAGCCTAATTCAATTTCGAATTATGGTAGAACTGTTCGGAAAATCTATTTCTCAATATTAGAAAGTGAAATAAGTCACTTATAAAATTCTTTACATTCTGAAAAAATCTTCTTGTACATTTTACTTTTATCCAGAATTTAGTAAGTATAATTGTAGAAAACTCACTTTACACATTGATTGAAAGAGAGAGAGAGAGAGAGAGAGAGAAAGAGTTAATTATTAGAGTCCGATAGTTTTAATTATTTAAAGAAAAATTTGCTTCGAAAATTCTAAAATATTTCCGTGCAATTGTATTCGTTACTATTTATTTGATTAATAATGTTTAATTAAATAATATATTAATTTAATACTGTATTAATTTGTTTAAAGAAATAAATGCTATATTATTATAATTGATTGAAAAAAGCGCGGACTGTGTGCGCGCGCGCATACAAGCATTTCCATTGACGGTGATGTCTTTCACGCTTCATTGGCGATTCTCTGCCTTAAGCTTGACTGGCTACCGAATCGATAAAAAGCTGTTTTAATTGGCTGAGAATCATGGAAACTCGACGACAACGACTTTTCAGCTTTGTCGCTGCTTCCTGGAGCGTTAAGCGCCGATATAAACGCGCGATATTGCCGTATCGGCCGCGCGTTTTAATCCTTTATTGCGCGCCGCGCTGAGAAGCAGAATCGTTGACACGGTTCCGTTATTTATTATCGTATCGCAAGCACGTAATTTATAATACATGACATCTTTAATAATTCTTTATTTGTTTTCACACGTCTTTCATTTATTCTGTCTTCTTTTTTTAGGTATGTAATACTATCACCAGTCGCTTTTTACATTCAAACTGTGGAAGTCATGCCGATAAATCGCGCAAAAAGGTACGTTCATAAAGATTATAAGTATGTATCTCGTTAATTTCGCTTGTAAAATAATAAAAATACCGTTATTTCAAATATATCAATATTATTATTACTTTACTGTATACTAGATGTCACATTTTTTATTACATCTAAGTAATTGATACGCTAAATAAATTATCAAGTTAAACTGTTTTCCCCTTTGCCTTATTATCCAAAGAATCGCGCATTCTCACTTTTATATCGAGCAATCCGTAGAGACTTTTCAAAAAGAGAGAACCAAGGGTCTAATTAAAAACTTGGAGGCGCGTTATAAACGAAGTCGTGTTTCTAGACACCCTCATCTTCTCTTTCTCTATTCCCAGGAAGCGCGACTTAATTAAGTTCGCAAAGAATGAATCGCACTATCCCTACGGTACTCTTAATATATCTTACCGCGTCGCCGCGCGTTTTAACTTTGCGCTCGCGGGGATTCGCTCACGAAAAGTCGCGCTTCCGCACGATTTATGTATTCCCCATTGCGCTTTTCACCTCCCGAGAACGCTGGTCTTCCTAATTGGCGCAATTACGATCGCTTGTACTTCGTATCGCGCATACGGTGTTGCATACCGAAGAGCGAGCAAGCAATTCTCGATTCATGCCCGCGGTTATTCCTAAAAACAGAAATTTTCAACCGGCAAATGAACCGCGCGCGTGAAATAATTTGTGCGGCACGAGACGGGAAATTTGAGGCGAGTGCGGTTTTCGCGAGAAGAATTTATAATCTGTATTTTTTTGCAAATATATTTATAATCTGTATTTTTTTGCAAGTCTTGACAGACAGTTTCTTTACAGTTTCTTATTTTTTGGGGGGAAAAAAATATTGGAACAATTTCTGAATTATATTGAAATTAAAAAATAAAAAACTCGATAAAATGCATTTTTTAAAATAATTTTAAAAACTCTTTTGTCTTATCTCACGTATTTTTTTTAAACTAACCACTAAATTTAACTGATAGTGAGAGCCAATACGCTGGATGTTTTTGCGGAATAAATATATCTAAATATATGTTTATATTTTTTAGGATTAGAAATTTTTACACATGATTTTTTTAATTGTTTCAATTTTTCAACTCATAAATCTATGTATATAGAATGCTAGATTTGCATCGCATATATGAGAATAGGTATCCATTTTCTTTTTTCAACTAATTTAGAAATTATATTGCGAAAAAGCCTTGTATTTTGTTTTATTTTTCTTTGTTTCTTTTTATTTTAACACAAAAAGTAAACTTTATTACAGAATTCTAACGTCTTATTGGTTTTGTGTAGTAAGTGTTTTAAGTTCTTAATATTTGGATTAATTGAAAAATAGGCAATATATTTGACACATCAAAAAGTTAAGCAGGCAAAAATACTTGGATACTATTTGTAGGAAGAAATGTTCATCAGGAACTAATGGTAGAGAAAAAGTGTGTGTGTGTGTGTGTGCGTGCGTGCGCGCGCGCGTGCGTGTGTGTGTGTGAGAGAGAAGTAGTTTTTCAATAATTGCGCGAGCAACAATTTTTAAGAGGATTCTGAACGACGTCTAAAGTCCGATTTAGCTGCTGCTTAGGTACTATGCTGTTCAGTAGGTGGTACTCTCTAGTCGGACCGATCGAGACGACAAAGATGAATATTTTGAGTGCTTCAAAAAGGATTTTGAAACTTCGTAAGAAAAGAAATCTTGGAACTAGGAGTAGTACAATTTTAGCAGAAGCATCGGAGAGACACATACATTCTTATTTTTATCATGTCATCTATTCTTGTCTCAATCCGACTAGAGGACTCTACTGGACAACGTAGCGGCTGAGCGGCCGTTTAACCGTCGCTTCAGCATCTTAAATATAATACAATGCTGCTGCGCTATGAATTTAGTCGTCCTGCGTGATGTTACATCGTATACATACGTTTTGTATCAAGTTTCGAAATGAATAGACAATATTCTTTTAAGGAAAGATGACTTATTCTTATTTAACACGAAGGTCTTACAGATTGAGGGATAAGTATTATAATAGAACGTGGCTTGATTGATGAAACATCATAGAGTTATAAATACAAAGAAGCGCGCGAAAAATAACAGTTTAGACAGAATTTTTAGCAATATGAAAATTGTATATATATAAAAATAATTAGAAAACTATAACAATAATTAGAAAACTATATTTGCTGAAAGAAAATAATTAAATATGAGAAAGTATTATCTTACTGATTTTAATTTAAATGTTTGTTTGTTTGGATGTTTAAGTTCTGTTAATTTAGTTAAATAATATTTAGTTCAATTTAATTAAATAAATCTATATCAGTATAGAAAGTTTATGGAAAACAGGTGCATCGCGCGTGCTCGGTAAGTCGAGCTCGAAATAACTATCTTAAATAAAGCGTGAACATGTACTTCACAGCGCGTGTTATGTCGATTCTTTCAGTATAATAGCAACACGCAGTTCCGACCAAACAAACTTTTGTTAATCTCCGGATGTTAAGCACGAAAACTACTACACAGTACTGGCGTGTATCGTGCGGTTTTACTTCTGAACTGTCGTAGTAATATTATGTTTGTCGGTAAAGCTGTATTGGAGAAACTTGATAATATGTATCTTATATATCAGGATTTGTCGCAGCAATTCATTTTACAGTATAAATTTCACATAGTTTTCCATTTCTCTCTCTCTTTCTTTCTCGAGTACTAACGCATCTGTTTTTGTTTTTTAGTGTAGAACTAAAACTCTTAAACGATCTTTCAGACGTTTGTCTGCTAAATTCGTGGAACAATTTGCTTTTTTTATGCGTGATATGAGCTTACTTAGAGGATTTATTAAAATAAAATCTATATAAATTTTACAATTATTTCCTAAACGCATTTTATTTTTTTTGTTTTTTATTTTTTTATATTTTCTTGTTTTTGTCTTGATTTTGTCTGTTATGATTCATATTGTTTATAATTTGTTTTGTTTCAACTTTAATTAATTAATTTTTTTGTTATAATTTAATTAAATTAATTTCTTTTCATGTTATTAATGTGTTTACTTTGTTACATATTGTACATTGGCTTGAGGGAAGCTCCGAGGGAAATAAATATCTCAGAGCGCGGAAATAAATGTACACACACGCGCCCCCCCCCTCTCTCTCTCTCGCTTTCTCTTTATCTCACGTGAAAAAATCGACATTGCCTTACTTTGAAAACCTTGTCGTATATTACATCGGTGCTGTTAATGACAGTATCATCTTGCGGAAAAAAATATATTATCAGGGAAATGCGAATTAGCCCGCGGTTCTTCGTGAAACTCATCTCTGCGTGCATGGCAGCGACAGGTATTGCGACAATGCAAAAGCGCGCGAACCATTTTCTCGTCTTTTATACAACGCAGCGGCGACCAGAGCAATATCTGCATTACTCGACAACGACGCGAAAGATAGTTTGTTGAATGTGGTAAAACACTCGGCGCAGTCTCTCTTATTCTCTTTCATTTTCTGTAACGTCCTCGAAAAGATACGCCAACACAGCGCGCGCGGTCAGAACAAAGCTATTGCATCAAAATGTGCATTTATCTATTGTGGAAATAAAGTTTCCGATTTCAAACACAAAATACATATTCTGTTGAAAACATGCATATGATTTATAAATTTATAAATGCCAGCCAAGTACGACGATAATTATTTCTGTATATTAATTGATATTAATTTAAAATTGCATATTTTAATATCGCGTAGTGTATGCAATATTATCGGTGATATTAATCAATCACAATTTCAAATCATTAAAATTAATAGACAAGATATTAATTTCCGCGATATTGTTCTTCGCGCCATTAAAAAGTATGCATACGTGTAGTTTGTCAGTGTTTTTGTTTTATTTAAAAAAACAGTGTTTTTTAAATTAAACTTTGTCAAGAGAATGATCATCATTTACTGTAACTTTATGCTTCAGCATGTCGGCAAATGAGCCGCAAATGGTTTACGTCTCGACGCGTAATTGAAGAGAAAGGACAAAAAGAAGAACCGCGAAAGAGAAAGACGGCTTTATTCTGTTTCAATAAAATAACTTAGTAGCCTCGTTTATCCTTTTACTCGTGCTTGTCAATTTGGTTGATCTGTTCTCGCTTCGTTTGTTCTCGAGCGCGGCGGGCGATTAATTAATGAGCGCTCGACAAACGATCGAAGTGCCGTTGTAGTCTACGACAACAACGAAAGGAAAGCGACGTTGCAAAGACGTCGCTCAGACTGTATACTCGGGCATTTGTGCCTAATTAAACTGAAGTTGAATTATTACTACGACTATATATCGAGAGTCCAAGTCGAAGCAAAAGAGCGATGTCTTTTCGCGCCGATAGGATAATGTTGTAAGCGCTCATTCGAAGCGACTTTGACTATTTAGCTATTATTTTTCTGCTATTGCATTATTTTTTTTACTTTTGAATGTACAATCGGCAAATATGAAGATATATCGGCATATATATATTTTGGTAACATCCGTTACATTCTTAACAGTGAAATATTACCGCTCCTTTTTCATTTTTGTGATCTTCAGTATCTCTTATCAAAGAGAAAGATAATGAATACAAATCCCGTATAAGAGATGTAATTCCGTGTAATAATTCCCGCAGATGATCGTTAGCTAACAACCTCTCATAAATTAACATCATCTCGTCTTTGCGGGTGAATCTATCGCGTTGCACATCGCTTGCTTGGTTGATGCGCCGCGGGTTAGCGAATTATCGGCTCGACGCGCGTCTCTCCTACTAAAGTGCTAATTATCGCAACGCAATTGCTGACAGTATTCATAACCCGTGCGCGCCTAATATAAGTTCAATTACGCGCACCAAACAAATTATATATGTATATCTACTTAATTAGATTCTTTTCTCTCTCTCTCTCTCTCTCTCTCTCTCTCTCTCTCTCTGTTTCTACCTTCTTTTTGGTATGATTTCTTCGATGTTGATCTGTAAGTTACACTCGCTTTGATGTGTATTTTACGCTCTACAGCTGCTTAATTACACACAAATTTTCCTTTAAATCTTGATTTTGGACTCGACTTTTGTGTATATGTGTGTGTGTGTGTGTGTGTGTGACATATCTTTGCAGTTATATTAAGCTATTCGCCGCATGCACAAAATGGATATCTACTTCCATTACGTTTCATAAATTAACGCAAACGTTGGAATCAAAAACAAATAAACGCACCTTCATAAAAACAAATTAAGTTTCAAAATAAATTGCACTTTTCTCCCCGTTATGTTAAAATTAAGAAAATTCTAATTTTCGCGCACTTTGAAATTTTTTTAAATTTAGAGCCCGATTCCTTGTGTGACCCGACTCAGTAGATTCACGTGCTAATTAATCCGCTCCCCATTTATAAAGCTGTAACAGCAAATGGAGACTAAGTTTGAAAGTGGCCGCCATCACGAAGTTGTGAGAGAGTGAGACGGGGAGGCACAGGCGACTGGTTGGTATATTAAAGTGTGCCCGATCGTTCGTCACGGGGAGACGATCGTTTATAAGCCAAGCGGGTTCATGATTCTCTTCGTGCGCGCTCTTATATTTCGTTGTCTGAAATTCGATTTTCCGGTAAACAATAAGATAGTTCGAAAACTTTTGTTCAATGAATTATTATTTTTCGCATTAAAAGACTTAAGCGAAGAATATTTTCCGAAGGCTAGCATAACTATATGAACCATCTTATGTATCAGTCAAAGGCGCGCGCGAATCTCGAAATCTTTTAGAAACACACAAAGAATCTCGAGAAATCAAGAAAGTTAGACGTTTGAATAACATTTCCATCGGAACTTCTTTCTCGTATTTTTCCGAAGTGCGGCAAGTTCGATTCTCCGAAGTTCGATTCCGTGAGATGCAGAGATCGTCAAAGAGAACTCGAAAGTGTCGGCATCTCCCGGAAAAAAGTAGTGACTGCCGGAAATATGCTGCCTCGAAGAGTAACGATCGTAAAATCTGACCGGAAGAGATATCGTAGGTGATCGTAACGACGGCGATGGCGCATTGATTACAGGACGGTCGATGGTAACAGTGCCATGGCAGAGACTTCTGGCCAACAGACGAGAAGGAGGTAAAGGCTCCTTGTTACGCAGCCAGTCGAGCATGTCGATACTACTGAATAGAAAAACCGGAGACACTGTTACCGCAAATGATATTCGAGCGAAACGGGAAACGACGATATTGTCGAGAGACTAGAGGACAATGTATGTACACTAGACGATTCCGTAAATGTCGTATACAATTTCAAAAGTAGATTTACGAAGAATATGTGTGTGTTGAACAAAAATTTTTTTTTTTTACATGAGATTGCGTGCAATATTAATAGAACTTTTCAAATCAGTATCTTCGTGAATAAAACTACAGAAATGCAAGTAGGATCGAATATTTTAATTTTAAGTGGAGTTTATTTAAACAAAATTTAATTTACACTAATGAGCTCATTGAAAACAAGAAAAAAAACATGTAAAGAATTGTATAACAATTAGAACAGGTCATATAAAAAGTAAGGTATGTACAAACGTATATTTTTTACATGAAAGGAAAAATAAAATTTGAACAGACATTGGAGTTTTATGCAAATTAATTAATTTGTTCATTACGATGCAGAAGAAATACGATATAAATAGAGTCGGGCAAACATTTTTTGAGAAATAGAAGTGGATCGATATCGAGCAAGAGGTAAGAGAAGCTGTTAGAGAGTGGGAAAAACGTTTGCAATGCTAATTGTATGGCTTTTCTTATAACGCTCGAGTACCGCTTTCATGACCCAGTTTACCAGACGATCTTGTATTGTGTACTTCATCCTTTCGTAATCTGCGATTGTATCCTTACAATCAGTGTCATGCAACTCACTCAACGACCTTTTCACGGTATTTATGCGCTCTCACGATAAGTTGAAATTCGAAACACATTCTTTATTTTCGTCATTTGATTTGCAAATCGTTTTACAGAAAAAATTCATAGACTTAAAAACTTTATACATTTTTATTTTTTTCTTTTTCTTTTCTAGTTACGTGATATATTCAGGAGACTGTAAGTTTCGACGCAAGAAAATAACGCAGACAGTAAAAGGACGAAACTCTATTAGGAGAATGCGAGCAAAATCATGTCGGTTTTTACAGACTTGTTTTAGGGTATTGATCGATTTTAGCCGTCAACGAGATCAGAACCGAGATTACTTCCATCATTTTATGCCCGTTACGTGCTACGTCGCTGGTTGGCCGGCCACGTTCTTACTGTGTGTGTGTGTTCAGGGAAAACTCTTCTCTTCCACGAAAGGAGAGAGAATTTCTCGTCCCTTTTTTCTTTCTCTTCTACCGGCCAATCAGCGCTCGCGAGTACTACCAAGCGACAATAAAGCGCAAGGTGATCCCGACGGAAGTGACTCATCTTTTACGCTTGAAATGGGGAATTCAGAAGGTTAAGTCGTGCATTTTCCACGTACGTGGTTCAATGTAACCATCGTTCTAATCTTGCTATTTATTTTTCACAAATAGAAACTTCGCGCTACTTACATACACACACACACACACACACACACACATACACACACTATCATATATATATGTTTGAGAAGTTATATAGTGGCGATATGCTATATCTATTATGTGTAACGTACATTATTGCAATTGTGCATCTTGTTTAAATAAGCACACGTCTGGGCACTCGTTTTGAACATTACCGAAATCGCAGTCACGCGGTTGGTCGGCAACTTTTTCCACGAGTATATAATTTGCATACATTTCACACACATACATATAAAAGAAAATAATTTTGACGTATTATTTTTTATATAAATGAGATTAATAAAGTAAATTTTAAAGATTTTTTTATTTAATAGCTTTACAAAAATTTTCAATATTTTATCTACTTATTAATAAAATTAATTGAATAATTAGAAAACAATGAGCTCTATGCACTTTCAGAGGGAGAGAAGCAATTTGCGGCAATTGTATTTAGCGGGATTTGAAGATCGCACAGTAATTCATTCCATGCGCGAATTTTTTTCCCATTTTACGAGATAAGCTAGCAAAGAGTTCTGGGAAATTATTATCCAGATGCACTTTGCAGACAAGTCGACCGACGTAAGATAATGAGGTAATAAGGAAATGAAACGAATGTTGTCGTTGTTCAACGAAAGATAAGAGAGAAAGAAAAGAAAGAAAAGAGAGAAAGATAAAGAGCCATTCATGCGATCTCGGCAATCCATTTATTTTATGTCTTAAACGCGCCAATAAATTAGAGTAGATACGTCTATTTTAAATTTCCCGTTAGTGAGTATTTTCGTTTATGCAAAAAAAAAAAAACTTGCTTGCATCGGTGTAATTTTAAAGAATGTTTCTTTGTATATTTTTTACTTTCGAAACTTAGAAAGTTATTCATTACTTTCAAACGTTTGAATACTCAAGTACATGGAGACTTATAATAAAACAATAAGTAAACCAATATTTTAGTCAAAACTTGTAATTTTCAGGAACATTTTACCTAATTTTTTTATTTGATTTGTATAGTTAACTTGTACACAAAAATATATCAAAAAATTCTGCAACTAATGAATACATGTAACAAACACAGTGAATACATATAGCAAAATATACACAATTTCTTTTAAATAAAAAATTTAGCTGAACATTTTATGAACGGAAAGTAAGTGCATAATGTCCAAAAGTGAGAAAAAAAAATATACTAATTTGAAACTATCTATTAACTGAGATTAAGGAGGCAACAATGTAACGATTAGATATGTCTTGTCTCGCGAAGTTTCTCGCAGAATTGTCAACATGAAACTATATTTGCACCATGAGTTTCCATTTAAGTTCCGCGGCGGAGAATTTGTCTACCTTGTCGCGGAATCCCACGGAATTGAATTGGTACGGAATAACGAACAGCTCGCGGTTTGCGAGACGATGTGCAAATTGTTCCATTTGTTTGTTCATTGTTCGTCGTTCGTTCGACCGTTCGGTTTGTTCATTCGTTCTTTTTAGTTGTCCTCTCGACAGCAGATCTGTTGTCTCGTATAAAAATTGACTCTGTCTTCGATTTTGCTGTGTTTTCGAGCTTTCCCAGGTTTCAAACTTATTCGAGTTGGAATCTTTTTCGTTACTTTCGTTGTACCTGCATTTGTCCTACCACGACTTTGCATGCACATTAAAATATGGATAAAAATAAAATCAATGTTTCAAATATTTGGCGAATTTTTTGCGAAATGTGTTTTTAAGAAAATTTATTTATTTGTTTATTATTAAATCTTAACACACATTTGCAATATTACTGTATAGAAAAATTTTTACATAAAGTTTAGTACATTTGTTTTTAATGTAAATGCGATCGAAACTTTCGATCTATCGTTGCGGACTCGAGAATGTCGTATCAAATTTCCGTCGCGGAAAACTCGAGCAACTTCGACGAAAAGAACTCTGAAAGTTTCCGGCAGTGGCGGGGTGAGCTCCTTTCCCTTCCCCACACACACTATAAGTATAGTATGCCGCGATAACGACGACTCATCGTGACCTGGTTCGCACAAAAGGCGTATCCGCGCGATAGCTTCGATTGCGACCGGCGGCGGTGGCGACAACGACGACGACGAGATCCGCCGCTTTCTCCTCCACGGCGAGGACGCTCTTCTAAGATCCTGAGAGCTCTCACGGCTTCGTCATCCGTAGAAAGTGTTTTCTTTGTCATACGAGGAACGGCGTCGTACGTTAGCATGCTATCTGTACATCAGCTTTCAACCGACAGAGATGAATAGAGATATCGATTTATATTCTCGATTTAGCGACAACATAATAACGCGTGACAAACAACACGCATAAGATTATACACAGTAAGATTATGCAAGAAAAAAATTTGATATGTTAATCTAAAATATTAATATTAAAAATAATTAATATTAATTTTACAAAAAGATGTAGAAATTCTAGAGGAGAGAGAGAATTGTGTCGATGATTGTTTTGCACAGTGTATATCACCAGAATTGCGATTTCGAAATTATATATGCGTTCCGCAGTTAATTCGCAAATAAAACCTACCTCGCATCTAATTTGTGAATGTAATTAGCGCAATGCCGCTCACCAACAGACGATTCCAACGTTTTGCGTTGCGAATCGCTGTACTCCGTTCGAAAATGACGTGACCGTGAAATTGCAAACTCGCTGAATTTCCCGCAGTTGGACGCGCATTTAGGCGAAACCGCGAACTTATGTGTTTACGTAAGTGCCGTAATCACAACCGAACACGCGTATTTTTAAACGCTTCGTTTATCAGTAATGAGACGAACCAAACAAGCCAGTATTTGCATAAAGAAACATATAAATATAGCGCGAGACACTTTGCAGTTTTGCTGCAACTTTATGTAGATTAAATAAAAAAGAAAGAAAGTGTAAATTGCAACAATAAATAACGATATATATTTACAAATCTATAAATATAAAGAAAAAAGAGAAATATTTGCAGCGAATATCGTTACATAAAATTGCGTTGCATTTCGCTAATCAATTACGATGAAGTGATGTATATTTCATTTTGAAATACGGCATTACACATTTATCGGCAGTCACTCGTGATTTATGAGAGCGAATAATTTTGCGATTTCCGTTGCGTATGGATTCGGTTCAATGAAAATAGATAATCGCGACCCGGCATTAAATTTAACAAGACAGGATTTAATAATTACGAGTTTCAGTGATTTTCGCACTTCGTCGTTTCGCGTCACACGTGTTATGGCGCGTTAAAGTCTTTTTGAAAAATCCGTGCATTATGTGGAGAGATCATTCATAGAATGCGCAGGTGCACCTGTGGCTAATTAGCATCGTTTTTAACATCGCTAATTAGTGATTATCGGAAACTTGTTTTACTGCAAAATTGCTTTATCAGCACGAATTTACGAGTCGGAGAGGATAAAGATAAAATCGTTTTTCTCTCTCGCAGTTTTATTTTTCTACAGTTATATTTTTAATTATACATTGCGGTTTGTTTATTAGATTTATTTTAAATATAAAGAAATGAAGAAATAAATACATGTATTATTGCTGCGAGCAAGTTTTTTTAACCACGTAACATGCGCAGCATGTACGTTACTTTCTGTCGCATATTAATTACGTATATGATTGCAGTGAACTTCTTTGCTGATTTTATTATGCAACAAATGTCGATTAGTTTTAAGTGTACTAACTTCAATAAATAACGTGCGGTCAAACAGGATTTTGTAAATTTTTTCTGTTTTTAGTTATCGGTATGTCATTATCATGGTATTTCCATATTTCAACTGTAAGAAGAAATATATTATATTTAAATTTTTATGATCTTTAATTAGTTTATAGATAATAGTTTATAGTCAATAAAAATATATACGCGTATGCATATGAAATATCATACACAAAAGCAACACATTTCAATTTAATTCTATTTAATTTGTCTTTTTCTTTCAATTATTCTTTATTAATGAAAAGTATACAGACTTTTCGTTAAAAAGACATTGTTTGGTTTTGATACGCGAGGTTTGTCATAAGATATTTTCAGTACCAAAATCTACAAAAGTAACATATATGCTTGTTTCACTTGCATTCCGTTATTTTGTAATTTGCAAAAGTGTATTGCTCTCTAGAAGCATAAATATGTCCGTGCGTGCAACAAACGTGTGTGTTTCTGACACGAAATGAATACGCATTCAGAGAATAATGTTAATGAACAGAATTTATATGAACGCATTTCTAATTATTGTTTTAATCTCCGTGCGATCGATCGTGTTGGTTACGATGAACTTGCCCTCGTTATCGCGGTCGCTGATTGCAGCAAAATCGGTGGTTTCAATTACGGGCATAATAAGTCATTACGAAAATCGTTCGAAGCTGATGATCGCTCGCGGCAAACTATTTAAACAATATTATTATTGAGAACTGGACTATTGTGGAACACAGTTTTTTTATTATTAGTGTTTTAAACGCCAAATATTAATACATTCTAGCAATAATTAAAAATATTTGCATAAAAACCTAAAGTTTACAAAATTAGAAAATTGAATTATAAAAGCTTGAATAAAAACCATTATATATTTTTAATTATTAGGTTATATATAAAATTATTTTAATATTAATTGTAAAATATAAGCAAAAACATTATCATAGTAGATTTTTAACATGTGTTCTTTGTGTCTACTTTCTCTGGAAATATAAAGTTATAAAATTAAAACATTTAGTCTTTGTAATTGAATTTGTTAATCTCGTGAAATACAAATGTTATAACGATAATACGAATATGTAAATTTTATTTGTTTTAAAATTTTCGATAACTTTAATTATTTAAACTAAGAAATATATATACGGTCATAAGAGCCGTTCGCAGGATGTTGTGCGGAAATATGCGT
>QVOA01018550.1:0-24495 GCA_014825685.1 Pseudomyrmex cubaensis | reverse complement strand
GCATTAGAATATATACATATTTACGCGCGCGCGGGCAGATAGTCTCTCCCAAAAGGCGTCGCGGCGCCGGAGAACAATAATAATGGCGATACACTCAAGTTAAATTCGCTCTCGCAACGTATTACGAAATGTAAATTCGCGTAGCCGCGAATTCGCCAGCGAGCGCGAACTTACGTTACGCGCTAGTGTGAGACAGCTATAAATAGCACAAATTTCATTGTTATCTATTTATCTTTTTCAGAAGAAAATCTGAAATAAAACAAGATATAATGATCGTACGCGCGACGAGACAGATCGAGATCAAAGAGTTTCCGCGCGATGACTTGCGACGGTTCGCGCGCGCGCGCGCGCGCAGATATTGTTCACGGATTCAATATGACCGGGAGATGATTAGCTCCGGCCATATGCGTGAGTCGTAACGCTCATGATAATATACCGTGATGCAGGTATCGACGTTATCATATCCGCCATGTTCCAGTAATTACAGCGCCAAACGCTGAAAATTTCCACCGAAGCGGATAATAACCCGCGTACACGCGCATAGTAATCGAGTGAACGTATACTCTCTAATGTCAATGCGTTCGAAATCGTCTGCGAGAACGATTCCCTCGGTGATGAGAAAGAGAGAGAGAGAGAGAGAGAATCGCGTTCGACTTGTTTTAGCTCGCAATTTGCTTCTGAAATAAAACTCTGTGAGAAGTAAAAATAGCGGGAGAAAAAAAAAAAAATAAAACGAGATCAGCTTCGCAAACAAATTAAAGCAGCGGTTTATTTCCACCGCATTATGTACTTTTTAATGGCTGATCCTTTGACATCTCGTTAATTACCGCTCTCTCTCTCTCTGTCTGACACATACCTACACACACACGCGCGCGCGCGCAGCTTATATATCGAGCATCTCGTTTCCCGGTGTAATAATTAAAAAAATCTCTTGTAACACACAGTTTTTGTAGGAATATTAAAAACTTTTGTGAGTTTTTATTTGAAAAAAAAATTACTTTTTTTTTTTTTTAATTATCCCGAATTACAAACGCCGTCATTTCGATTCCTGAAACCTCGCGGCGACACAATTCCGTCTTTGGTTTCTCTGATTCACTCCGCGTGTTCGTAAAACTTTTAAAAGAAAGATAATAAATTGGATCTCTCTGTCTCTCTTCCTCTTTGTCTCTCGTCGGGGATTTTCCCAAATCCCCGCGGACGAACTATTAATGCAAATAAAATTTTTGCAGAAGAATAATATCTCTTTTCACGGATAATCTCGAATCTGCGCAAAAACGGGGACAATTTAATTCTGGCGAGAAGTCGGGTTTAATTAATCGCGCGAACAACACGCGCGCATCAATTTGGGGAGGAACGTTTCGACGGATCTCTGCGTCTTTTTTCACCGATATTGAAACCATAATTCACACATGTGGCGTGTCGGAAGACGCGCCTCTGTGTGTGTGTGTGTGAACGTACTTCACTCGCGAAACGGACACGATCGGCTAAATGGCGAGGACGAATTGAAAAGCGCACGGCGGTTTTCGCCGGGCTTATCTGGACCGGGGAAAAAAAAAAAAAAAAATGCAGGTCGCCCGTCTCGCAATGAATTACTATGAAGTGGATCATGCGCACCGGTCGGACCGATACGCGATCTTTCTACTTGTTTGTTAGGAAGAGAATCCCTTGCGCTCGCAAATCTCCGCTCGTGCGTAACTCTCTCTCACTCTCTCTCGTTTGTTGTCTTAAAACTCGTCGTAATACCCACGTATCGACGTGTAACGCGAGATCCGGTTTCCAATTACCTAAACATCGACGCGACTCGTCATTTTTTTTTTTTTTTTTTTTGGTTTAATGCAACCAGCTTTCCATTTTTCAACGACTACGCTTTCTCTCTCTCTTTCTCCTTCTCTCAAAAGCTCGTTCGCCAACGGAATTTTAATCTACGCACGCATGCACGGGCGCGCGCCGGGCGCGTCGCGCGAATGCAAAGCAAAACGAGCGCAAAGAGACTCGCGACACCACGAGCGCTTGACATCACGACAATTCCGTCATTACGTCGTCGACGAGTGCGTCGCCACGTGGAATGCAGTTCGCTCTCTCTCTCTCTCTCTCTATAAAAAGCGCGCGCGCTCTCAACTTTCCGTCCCGGTTTGCGTGTGAATCACCCGTGTGAATATATCCCGCATCATCCTCCCCCTCCTTGACGTTTGCACCCCCCCCGATCATTTATTCGGATTAAATGAGACGAAACGCGCGCGCGTAATCGCGTTGCCTCCAAGAGAGCGCGTTCTCCCGCGAGCGGTGTGTTTTTTTGTTTTTTTATTCGTCGTTGAAAGAATTTTCGAGAGAGAGAATTTGCATTCGCCATTGCGAAACACACGCTTCAATCGCATCCACGTCGGAATATTTAACGTAATAGAGGTATTCTTTTGCAAATTTACGTGTCGTTGCATGCGGAAAATTGCTCGCGTTTTGACGCGCATCGTGACGACGATCATGGTTTTTTTTTTTTTTTTTTTTTTTTTTTTTTTTTTTTTTTTTAAGTTAAATTACACACCTCTCGCGTTAAAAGCTCCTTTTGTTACGATTACACCCTTAAGCGCCATATCAAATTACAATTCGCTCGCACGAGAGACGACTCTGTCTCTAGGCTGCGAAAATGAATTTTACTTATATCTTTAATTAGAAAAAAAAAAAAAAAAGATGAGCGCCAGAGAGAAAATAAAAAATGGAGTAATAAATAAATGCAGCACGCGCTAATGAATAATTTTCGACAATATAGAGGCGAAATTCGTCAAAAAGGAAACTAAGTGGATTCATTGACGCCTAATACGCCGAAAATTGCTCCTTTGAAAAATTCCTTTTGCTCAATTACCCGCGCAATTACCGCCAATTATTCGCCATGTATCGCGACATTACAATGCGGGGGAGCGCAACGGCAAGCTTCCAACGTTTTATGCAAAATCGAACGTCCGCGGGCGCGCCTTTCCCGTCGATAAGAGCCGCGATAACTGGCTGACGAGCGTGTGACGCGTTACAATGCGGGACAACGGGAGAGACGCGCCCCGCGGGCTACGCCATTATCGCGCTAATTTGAATTTAGTTTCGCGTGTTTTCGAATAAAAAGTTTCGCTCGCTCGCGATCTTGCAATCGGCCGGAGGGTTTTTTCTAGTTCGTTCCGAGAGAGAGAGAGAAAGAGATAATCGACGATCGAAAATGTTTCGCGCTCGTTACGTTCTCTCTCGAAACGTGCGTAAATGTGAAATTGTTTTGTTCTTCGTTCTCCTGCAATTCAAGTTTTCTCCGACGACGATGCAACGTCCGCGCAACTAACAAGCGCGCGGATCGCGCTTTTTCATCACGTTCTCTCTTTTCGACGACGATTTCGTGATTTCGGTCGTGCACCCACACACACACACACGTGCGCGCGCGCGCGACCTGCGATGGGAATCGCTAACGATGCACATACATCGCGAATCGGATTTCTCTCCCGGTTCAAAAATTAAGACGCGATTGTGGTTTGAGAAAATGCGCGCGAGCGCGTTCGCAATTTTGAAGGTGGAGATTATTCACCCTTCATTTATCGCGCGCGGCCATCAGGCCTTCTTGTTCAAATAAACTCGATTCTACGTTACGTTATCAGCAAGGTGGCAAAACGGCGGTGCCAAGTTCGCGCGTAACGAAGTCGCGCGCGCGCGCGAGCGAGCGAGCGAGCGAGCGAATATAGGATTAGAGCAGATTGATTCTCTTCTCTGTGAAAATTAAATCGTTGTGTATTTTGTGAGAGAAAAAATGCGAGAATTATCGTTGAAAGTTATTAAAGTTAATACGCAGATTGTAAAATATAACGTGAAAATGATACAAAAAAAAAAAAAAAGATTTGCCAGAGTAGCGAGAAATTACAACAATATGCCGGAGATGTACGTGCGATTAGAAACAAAAAGAAGATCGATATATCGATTCCTGCTCAAAACGCTACTTAGTATAGTAGTACTACGTACTATTGCAACAAAAATATTTTGTATCGACGCGATCTACGTTAAATTTTTCCATATTCCATAAAAAACTTTATTTTGTTAAAGATTTAACAAATAGCGTTGAACTTGGCAAATGAGATTATATATTTATTTATTTATTTATTTTTTAAACGTGTGAATTGACGCACGTGGAAATTAAGAATTAAATTTAATTCGAACAATTTAATCGTTTTTTTTTAAAGAAAGAAAATAAACACACGATTAAATATCGAGATCGATACGAGCCGAATGTATGCCGGATGTACACGTGCAATTATACATATGTTTATTTACTTCCCTTAAACGTGTAAATTAATTCACATGGAAATTCGAATTTTAATTCAAAAATTCGCATAAAAATAAATAACAAACAATAAATTATTACAATGTAAGTTTATCATACGTACATCCGGCTCGATTTTAACACTTGGTTACACATTTTCACGAGCTTTCAAATTATTGTCGTAGCAAGGAAATTAGTTAGTTAGTTGCCGAGCCTATTGAGACTTTTGTTTTGCCAACAAAACGTTTCGTTGTTGATGAAACAAAAATTCAGCAAATTTTTCATCCTGGCTAATAGCAAACTGTTTCTCTCTCCGTTTAGTTTTCTCTCTTCAACTCCTGAAGAAATATCTCTTCTTGAAAATACAAAACTATTCAAATAAAACTACCTTTTATATTAAACTATTTTTTTTTCTAACTATTGTGCTTATTATTTATCGGATAAAACTCGCGTTTCTCTTATCGAGTGAACGAACCGCGGGAGTTGACGCGGGAAGGTCGTGATAGCCGTTACGGGTCGAAATTTTGAGCAAAACGGTTGCGATATGGCGTTGCCGGCCATCCGAGCGACAATTCGTATTCGCGGGCATGTCGGCTGCACCAACAACGAAATAAAAGCGCAAAAGAGAGCACCGCGAGACGGGGGAAGGGAAGGAGAGAGAAGGAGAAGTAGAAGAGCTCCTTTTGTCCGGACGAATCGCGATGCCGCGCACGTAGTCGCGATACACGACGCCCCCGAGGACGGGAGTTCTTCTCTCTCTCTCTCCGTAGGGGAGTGGAAAGGCATTGTGTCCCCCCGAAAGTGGCTCTCCACCCTGTCCCGGTCTGCAGTCGACAGGAAACTCAAGAATGCCGGGAGAATTATCTGGCGGACGCGAAAGGGATAGGACGGTCGCGTGACCGTCGCCGCTTCCGGGAAACGGAAGAAAAGCAAGAGTCGCGCGCGCGGGCTTGTACTTTCGTCGAGGACCCCCCCGAGGGTCGGCGATAAAGCTACTACTAGCGCGCGAGGAGGAGAAAAGGAGTGTTCGCGGAGATATTTTTTGGATGAGTTGTGTGTTACACTTGGGGAGGAAGGCCGCGACTCGTATCTCTCGGAGCCGCAAGGGTCCAGAAAGATATAAGTCGGTGCTTAACGCACGACGACTGCTCGCATTAGAACCGATAACACACACACACACACACACGTCATCGATCGTACGTTGTACACACACACATTTCGAAATACGCGAACGGAGGAAAAACGGAGGAGATAGGCGAAAGGAACCTCGCGAAGAGGATGCGAATTCTTTTCAATAAATACACAGAAGTCGTGCAAGAAAAAATCGATAAAATGGAAGAAGGAGAAAAAACCCGTTTCTCTGAAAATCTGTGTCTCTTCGGGTTAAGAGAAATCTCGAAGGGGAATTCTCGCTCGCGGAATTTGCGGGTAGCCGAGCAGAGGTGCGAAATAAAAGATGGACGATCACCGGTTGCTCGTACACGCGTACGTACGTACGTGGGAGATCGCGCGTGAGATGCGCATCTCTAACAAGGTTGCATTTGCAGGACACGTCGCGCGTTGCATCAGTGGCTCGGTCGCGCTCGGTTCACGTGTAACGTATGCAGAACCCGGGTTTGCGAAACGTCGGGTCGTAACGTTTCTCCCGTTGTATACACGAAGGCGGAAGCGCTTTCATAAAGTTACACACGTGCAGCAGCCCTCCGCGGTGCTGTAAGTAATGACGGGGGATATCAACAACGGGGGAGGGTTGGAAAAGTGAGCTGAATCGTAAGGTGAATCGGGTACTAGACGGGGTGTGTTTGTTCCGTTTTGCGGCAAAGGGATTGCGCGCTTTGTGCGACGAGAATAGAGAATTGCGAGTGCTTTTTTTTTTCTTTCTCGTCACTCTCGCGACGTTCATCGCGAGAGATTTTCTCGTTTAATTAATCCACGGAGGAAAATATTAACAAACGATACACACAAATAAATAAATGTTAAATAAACGTTATTGTAATTAAAATTATAGAATATTAAATTGCGAAATTCATATATTTTCAAGCGCGGATATTGTTGGTTTTAGAAATAATATAAACAATCGTTTGCATTTTTATGTACACAATTCGCGCACGCGGCTCCGTTACAGAAATTTCGCTTTTTCTTTTTTTTTTTTCCTCCCCTCAACCGACTCGAGAGAAAAAATGTGCTGCGGCGGCATTAAGCTAAAATGCAATTAATTACTCGTTTGTCGATATTACGTTCGAAGCAATTTTTCTGGCGGGGACGTTTGATCGACACTCGCGCTGCACTGTAATAATTCACTTTTAAGGCACTGGTTGTACTGACAGCTTCCGATTAACTAACTCCGCTGTAACAATGTGCTTTTTCTCCACCTTCCAATTTCTTTCGATTTATAACGTGTGGGAGAAACTTTTCAGACACATATCTCAGAAAAGCATCACGTCAATTTAGATAATAATGATAAAAAGAAAAAAAATTAAGGATTAAATGAGTAACTCGTGTGTATATGTGATGCAAAGTAGCATCTTATATGAATTTTAAACACAAATTAAATAAAATATTTTAATAAATTTTAAAATTATTTAATTCGAATTTTCTACGTGCATTAATTTACACGTTAAAAAAATATACACGTAGTAAAAATATATACGTAGCAAAAAATCCGTTTATATGTTTTAATTATTCCGTCAATGTTAAATTAACGTTTAACTGATGTTATTATTTCTGCAACGTTTTTTTTTTTCATGAGTTAGATTTTATATCAACTTCGCAACTTAACATTTTATATACGTCACTTAAAAATGAAATATTATTTCGAGAGTTTTTAACGCAATTACTTGAATTAATCTACATGTCTCAAAGTCAATTCAACATTTTAAGAAAAGTTAATCTTAAAATAAAATCATGAACTTTGGCCACAAAATAGTCACATTTTGTGACTCAACCAAAAGTTGAGTTAAAATAAAGTTAAAATCAATTAAAGTTAAAATAATTATTATCATGTGTTAATGTAACAAAAAGTGCTTTTTTCAAATTCCTTACGAGTTATAATTACCGTTCCATGTAGTTTTTAATTATTTTACATGCTACTTTTACATCACGCTTAAAATAAAAATAATAAATATAAATGCAAAGTATCGTGTCAGTCAAGATGTCGCATATCGATATATCGATCTTTTTTTTTTTTTTTTGTTTCTAATTGCCGATTCTAGCAAAGTGTTAAAATTTAATCAATAAAAAAGCCCCGATTCATCCCGATGCTAAGTAACACATGACAAACAAGTTAATTTAAAATTTAGAGTGGACTTCCTCGAACATATTTCACATGTCCCAGGAAGTCCAATAAACTTAAAATTAACATTTTCTTTTTTACTGTGTTAATCTCGCACGTACATTGAGCGTACGGCAACAAAGTCCATTTAACAAATTTTTGTCTTCTATTAAAAACAAAAAAAAACAATATATATTCCAGAGGTAACTTTGGGAGACGAGTTTTCAAATTTTTTTGTTTTTGTTTTTGTTTTTTAGCGACGCGCGCTTTTATCCATACGAAAGTTATTCAACTGCACTGCAGCGTAATGTCGGATACTATTGTAATACAATTATTGAGTGAACACGACTAGCGTCCAGCCGTGGCAAACACAATACTTGGAAATTCGCGTTGCATTCTATCTGACAAAGAGAGAGAGAAGCCCGGTTGACTCGCATCCGGGCCTGGGGAACGGTAAAGCTTTTATTGCTCGCGGACGTGGAGTATTTGACCATCGGCCATGAACGAACCGCCTCTTTCTCGTCGTTCTCTCGCGGTGTGCTGTCGTCAGCGTGCTCATCGCTTGGCCGTTGGTGTGTCGTTGCAATTGTATATCAGGTGTCTGGCACTTTTTCAATAAATCCCGTCCGCTGTTGGTCCGATCGAGCGAGGCCCCGTCAAAAGAACGATTATACAACACTTTCGGCGGAACGCGTACGCGCGCGCTATTTTCCACCGGGAGTTTGCATTGATAATTCCGCCACTCTCTTCCCGGTCGTAAAAAAAAACAAAAAGACACGCTTTGTTACGAATAATACATATTTTATTGCGGCGCTTTTTCTCTCTTCTGAAAAGAAGAAAACGATATATATCGCGGCGCGCGTGTGCAGGCGCGTCGACGAAGCAATTTGTTTATTTATTGTTTGAGTTTGTACGTCGATTGCAATTTTATTACGGACGGATACGTAGCGAGAATAGATTGATGGATATTTAGAAGAATTTATATCCCGAGAGAGAGAGAGAGAAAAGTTGCAAAATTGTTTTTGTCAATAATTCCACCTGATGAAATAATAATTACCGCAAATCTCTGTATATAGATCTTGTTGATATAACGATCGCGTTTTAAACGCGGAATCGAGAACGCGCCGCACTTTTCGGAGAGATCGCAGCGGAATGAAAAAAAAAGGAAATAAAAAAAAACTTTATCCATTAATCGACGGCATAATTATCTATAACGGACGGCAGTAAGAAACCCGGGCTATTACCGGGCGTAATCTACGAGAGGAACTTACTCCGCGCGCGCTCGCGCGCTATTCACCCCCTCCCCCCCGGGATCGAAACGACTTGAGGTGTAAGGAACCCGCTCCGCACTTTGGAGCCAGAAAAGTTTCGTAATGGGAATACGATTAAATTGCAGTTAGATTGCTAGAAAAATATTGCCATGCGATGCACGAAGAAGTCGTTAATCTCCCGAACGGAGGGGGGGGAGGGGGCCCGAATCAAACAATGCTCGCGCGAATCGGCGACGCGTCCGCCCGATTCGGAAAAAACTCTCGTGCTTTGATAAATCAGAGCGAACGGAACGTAATCACTCGCGCATTTTTTCTGCTTTCTTTTGCAAGTGATGTTAAATGCAAAGTGTGTTTAATAAGTCGGCGCGCGTGCGCGCTGTGCAAATCGAATATTTTTCCATTCGGCGGCGGTACAAAATTGTGTTTTCTTCGTTTTACCTTCGCAAAATTTTTTTCGAATGGAAAAACGAATTAGATCACAAAGGGATCAATATATTTCAATAAGAAATCGCCGTTTCGCAGAATTCCCGCGTTGTGGTGAAGCGCAACGTGTTCCGTGTTTCAATCCGGATCGTGCGGTTACGGGGCGGGCGCGCGCTTACACGTACACGCCCCGATAAAGAAAATTATATACGCATCGCGAAATAACTGATCACGTATTAAACTAATTATAGAATATTGATTTTCTCTATCCCTTCGAACGCTTTAAATACCCCCCTCCTTCCCCCGCGGTGTTCGATATTGCCTCGGGCGGATTATTGTTGACAGGCTTCTTCAATTATTTCCCTTCGATTAGAGACACGTTCGAAAATGAACCTTCCGCACATCTTTTGCACACATCTACAACAAATTATTTCTCTCTCTCTTTCCTTCCGGTTATTAAAATTAAAAGTGACCGTCTCGATATTATTCGAACGTCGGTATTAAATTTTCGCAACCCCCGTCGTCTTTTTTCGACGCGGAGAAATCGGATTATACGGAAATTACACGCCTGCATTTGCAGGTCCAACTTCGCAAAGTCAATCTTAAACGTTTGAGAGGAACGTTCTTTTTCTAATGTTCTTCACACGTTTTTGAAAAGTTTCTTAGAGCCTCCCGTGTATAAATCCAACCGTCATTTTCCAACCGGCGTCTCTCTTTCTTTCTCACCCCCGCCAAGTTGGATCTCGAAATGGGAGGAAAAAACATCCAAACGCGCGACGCACACGGCGCGCCATTCGTATGCCACTTTTCACTTTGGCAACAAATATGAAGCCGATGCGCCGGCTGACACACACCGAACTGAATTTCTCGATTTCCTTTCTTTCTCTTAGCTCCCTTCCGCATCCCCTCCGCGCGTCTCTTCGCTCGTGTATCCGCGGAGTCTTCTTCTTCCTCTCCCGCTTTGGGATTAGTTGAAAAGTCAAGAGAGCTACGATCGCTACGTGCTTGAAATAAAAAGTACATCCATATTCCGTTTCGCGCGTTCATTTTTTTTCATTTATACGTACGGGGGGAGGAAAAGGAGGGGATGGAGAAAACGCCCTTGTTCCAAACGCGCCGAAATTTACGGGCGAGGAGAGAGACGCGCGTCCTTTCTACGGGACGCTAAACTCTGTATTCTCAACTTTTCTCCGATCTCTAAAATAATTAGTTAATTAAATGCGCACATTTAATGCGGCAACTCGATTCACCGGAAAACGACACGCGAGAGATTTGTATCGCGTTTACGCGCCCGCTCGGGAAAATATCGCGCGGCTATCATCAAATTGCCGTCGTATCGATCACCGATAGCGAAATTAGCTTTTATTGCCTTTATGCGGCGGCGGGCCCGGCGCGTTAATTTCGAGCGTTTGATAAACGCGGGCGGGCAAGGAATATCGCGCGACGCGAACACGGTTGCCATAATAACTTGTGACGTTGCGATAAAACTTCGTTAAACAAACCGACAGATATGAATTTGTCACTGTCGCGATTATACTACAACCGCCGTTGTGTGTATTTGCATATACGTGGTTGACAACGTGGTTGACAACGCCGACCACAATGGCGCGCTTTATTCGGGGCGCGGACTATCAATACTGTTATTTGCGTTGGCTTTCGTGTAATTGTCTGATCGGAGATAATGATATAATTAACTGGCGGCACAACAATCTGATCAGATCGATTATAATTTATCGCGTTCAACGTTCGCTAATTGGTTAACAATTTCCGGTTTCCAGAGACCCGCGTTCGAGCGGCGATTTATTTCTTTTTTTATGACATTAACATTCGTTTAGATATTTCACTTTTTTTTTTTTTTTAATATTTAACGTTGATCCCGCAAACCCCTGAACTTGTTGCTCGAGATATTTTCGAAAATGAGAATCGGAAAAACTCGGTTACTAAAAACAAAATTTAAAAACTAATTTTATTTCCTCAATTTAGAATTTTGACCAATAAAAAATTGCGTTGGGAGTCACTGTCGGGGTTTACTAGAATGAGTACCTAAAAAATATCTTTACAGGATTATAGAATGAACTACCGTGTTCGAATAAAATTTCCATGCGTTTCGCATTAATGTAAAAAAAAATCTGCCCTCGCGATCTTTCACTTCTCGGAAACATATTTCTTGCAATTATAAAGTCGCGCGAGTCTCGAGAAGTTCGGCCGGGGGTGGCGGGGTGTAATAATCGCTTTTATAATTCGCGTTTTTTCTTTACGCACGACCGCCGTTATATTCTCCTCGCGAGAATCGTGTAATTCGCATGATCGGATCCGAGACTCGCCCGTCCATGAGTCGGGGAGAAACGGGCACCGCTGCAACCCAGTTCAGCGTCGCGATTTTCCGTCTCAATTGTTTTCGTAAAATAACGTTAGCGAGAGAGATCGGTGTTTGTTTTCCTATGCGTCCATCAGAAACTAAAGGGGAATCAAAATAACTGTGCGATTTCTGTGTGCGGCCTTTGTGCGGCCCCGGCGAGAATAACGGGTTTCGATTAATCTCTCCCGCCCGCCGAACACCGAGATTTTTGCGCCCGTTATTTCGATGCGCCGCAATCAAAAAAAAAAAAAAAAAAAAAAAAGGGACGCGCAAAAATAGCGATACTAGAAACAAAATATGTATAAAAAAGAAAAAGGAGGGATATCCTCGTTGTTGATGCCAAACGCGAGAGCTCGGACGTAATCGATTTGTCCATTGCTCGCTATTTCGATATATATATTTTTCCCACCGGGAGCAATTATTTTTAATTGTTTTCAAGTAAATAGTTTATTATTATAAAAACGCGAACTAGCCCTTCGCGACGCGCGCGCGTATCTATTGTTTCGTTGCGGCTCTCTTCGTCGATATTTTTTTTTTTTTTATTTATTAACTTTATCGACGTTGCAGGCGCGATTTCGAATCAGTAGACACTGATTTGTTGTTTTTTTCTCTCTTCGTTCGCGAAAACAATTATGACAAAAACTGCGGAACTTTGCGAATTTTTTTTTTTTTTTGTTTTTAATCGTCGCGCGACAACGCTCGTGTAATTTTCGCGCTCTATAGGAAAAAAAAAACAAGATAATTAGATCGGATAACGCACGCGTTGTTAAACTGTTTTGAAAAAGTGAGATACGAGTTTTTCATTATTAGAGAAATTGCGAAGCAGGTTCCGCAAATTAGTTTCAATCCTCCGGCTCCGCCTCATTTTTTTCCTCTCGCCGAGATAATTAGACGCATTCAAATGAACCCGGAAATCCTTTCGCGCGCAGTATAACGTCAGACGAATTTTGCACGCGCGCGCGCTTTCGCTAATTTTTCCTCCGCAAAGCGCAAATGTCGTGTATCTCCTAGCCGCGCTGTGCAATTTGCACATTTTTCTCCCCATTTTCTTTGCCGCGAAAGCGAACGAGCGCACTCGTGCAAAGGGCGTAAAACAAAAAAAAAAAAAAAAACAAAAAAACTTTCCTTTGTTATTAAAAAGGAAAATCTCAATTATTTGTACGTTGTACGGGTGTTTGCGAACGCGCACGTGAAGAGAGAGAGAGAGAGAACAAACATCCATAAAAGTATTCCGCACACGTAACAATGTGTAAAAGTGCAAATACAATGTAATTTTTAAATTGCGGTTTTAATAAAATAAAAAGAAAAAAGAAAAAGGGGAAAAAAATTCCGCACGCATCTCTCGCTCAGCGACCGAGAGAGATCGTATTATTGAAACGGGGGGGGTTGGTTTCCCCGTTGTTCTCGCGGATTCTCCAATACCTATGATTGTGGAAATTCGTTTCTCGCGTTGTGCGCGCGCGCGGTTTTATTACGGCAATTCAAAGATCCATACGTTTAAGCGTGTCAAAGCTGACCCCGAGCAGAGCGCGGAAGAGTGATATGTCGCTCGCGAAATTGCGGACGCGTCGAAACTCTGTCTTTCTCTCTTTCTCTATCTCTCTCTTCCGAAATGTGTATCTACGATCGGCTGTCGGTTGCACTCTCTGTATCGCGCGCGGAACCTCGGGGAAAACTTTTCTCGGCGGACGAACTTTATCGCCGTCGATTTTTCACGACTTTTCCGCGAACGAGCGACGGCGCAACACGTTCGCGCGGAGGTGGAAAGAGGGGTGGAAGACACACAGGGAGTTTCGAGCCGCGTCAGTTTCCGGAAGGGGCGGAGAGGAAGCTCCTCGCGAAATCCCCCCGTCGCACGACGGCGGAAAGACGCTGCCGCGGAAAAGAGAGCTTTCCGCGGAAAGAATTAGCAGAATTTAAAATTAATTAATTAAAACGAAATACGCAGCGCTCCGCAATATAACAGAGAGAAAAATATTTCTCTGAGATTAATCTCATAATTTTTTTCTGTTCTGTTTTTACTCTCTCCTTTTTTCTCGAGAATCCGCGTCTGTCTGTAATACAAAAGTGATATAAAACGGCGATATTAGCGCGCCGAGATGGAAAAACATATTAAACATATTATTTTACGACGTGGGTATCTGAGATCGCGCGCGCGCGCGCATTCAAAGAAGGCGCGTTAATTATTTCTACTGTTAATTACACACCGGAACAAATTTCATCAAGCGTCGCTACGCATCAGGTATACACACACACACACATAAAGGAGTTTCATCGCAAAACGGATTAGAGATTCGAGCACACGGGGCGGTTATTAATTTTGACCATGAAAGGGGACGTGGCGCGAATCTCGCCCTAATGCATCGCTCTCGTATTATACACACATTCAGGAATTAGTACGGGCACGCGCGCGGAGCCGGTCTCCGAAACCTGTTTAGCTAGATTAAATCAATGGAGGATCGGGGAGGATGGAAATTCGCGCGCGCGGGGTCAACGCACGAAAATCCGGCCCACGTATGCGGGCAGTTGCATTATGTCCACGGGACATCGTAATCGCATTAATCGCATTGAGCGAACGTCGCATTGAACGCCGATGCATAAAAGCCGCCGATTGCGACGACGCGACGCGAATACGGCACCTACGTTATACGTACGTACGTCGACGTCGTGGTGGCCGTTAGAGGAATTTTCGACCGAGACGCAACATCGTCGGGAAATTTACGACGCTTGTTTCCCGCGCCAAAGTCGACGAACTCTCCCACGCCGAAATTTCGAATTGGCAGCGATTGGGCCATCGACGCGTCTCGCGAAACGGAGACGAATCCGAACGGCTCCGCGTTTTGTAATCCTCGACATTATTTCGCGGACGGACGGACGGATATATTACGTCTTGGAGGAAACGCAAATATTTGTTTAAAAAAAAAATACTTTTCGAGATAGCGCGCGCGCATGTGTCTCTTATTAATTTACATTTAGTCGTGATGTTACAACACACACACATATGCGCGCGCGGAGTCAAAGTCCATCGATCGCTTGCGCGCGCATTCGATTCCCATTATATTCAACCGATGTATTTATGATTCCGGGATATGTGACCAGGATTGAATCTAAATTCCATTGAATCAACGATAATGTGCCGCGTTTTCGCGCGTGAAACGCAATCGGCATACACGTCACACGGCGATTCCGCGAATCACGCGCGGCGAAACAACAAATGTATCTTTTGCGAGTTAGACAAGTCGAAGGAGTAGTAAGTTGCGAAAAATTGGGGACGAAACTGAAATATTCGAACATATATATTGGGTTGTCGGGACAGTTTTAGATCTTTTTGAGATGACGTGCGCGGAAATTCTACGTCAAATAACGAATACGCGCTTCTCACAAAATGGCGAAAGATCATCCGTCGGAATGGCGCGTATTTAGATTCTCGATCGTATTGTCACAAAGATTGATAAAACAAAGCTCTCTCGATTTAAAAAAAACTCAGATTTTATCCAATAAAATGCAGGATGTCTGAAAAAAATTTTTAACCAAACCGAAGCGTGAAGATTGATCGCGTCACGATATCTATACGCTAGAAAAGCCATTTACCATTTCGCAAAATCGCCGCGCAATATTTATTTGAGTCATTGATTAACGAACTGCGAGCTAATGAGCGCGCGAGAGAGAAGCGGACTCTGTGTGTGTGTGTGCGGGCGTGTGTGAACTTTCAATTGTAAAGGAAAATGACTTGCAACTTTGAAAATCGTACACGCGATGTTACAGAGAATCCATCGCGGACCGTCCGCTTTCCACCACGCGCTCATTAACTCGCGTTCATTAATTAATTATTGCAAAATGGCACGCGTGACTTTTCAAATCGACCCGATCCGTCTTTTCACACAATTCGTGTGTCAAAATTTTCCAGACACACGCTCCGCGCGAGAGACGAAAAAGATTTCGACCGCATTTTTTTTTTTTTAACTGTTTTCGCCCCTCTAGAGGTTATGCTAAACACACGCTTTTAATGTTCCCGCCGCTCATCATGTTTAATAGCAACTAATTACTTGTACTCCGTGTCACACGGGCGGGTATAAGTGCCTAAATACTTAAGATAAGACGATAGTGTCTCTCCGAACTCAAACATACCCTCTTAACACTTAAGTAGTTGTGCGAACCTCATAAGCGGCATTCATGATGCTGTTTACTTTATGTAGCAACTTAAGTAGTAGCAAGTAATGTAAGTATGGAACGCACCGACCCTCTCCCTTCTCTCTCCCTTCTTCAAATCCCTTACGCCTTTCAATAAGAATGAAATTAACAAGACAGCAGAGGACGAGGGAGGAGGGAGGGAAGGCAGAATCAAACTGTTCTCTAGATAGATAAATTTGTGATCAGCTTTCGGCGACGGTTCTGGTTAATTAACTCAAATTATCGATTTTCCTTGCTTCAATCAAGCCCGCGCGGTTTCTAGGGTATAGGGTACGTTGTAATTTGTAGAGAATCGGAACGGCGAAAATTCAGAATCCCAGTATTTTAGTTTCCGCGGAATTGAACCTAATCAGCGACTCGATTGGCATTTGCTTCCGTTTAGTCAATATCATGGAAAATGAAAACTACGACTTACTGGAGAAAGAGAGAGAGAGACAGACGGACTGACTGAAATAGTTTCCCGGATGCTGCAATTGTCACGGGGAAGGGGGGGGTCGAGCGTAGCTAATAAGATAAGATCGAACATATGAGGTCAGAGTTCGCTCACGTTCTTGGTAGCTTTACCTCGCGATTGAGCGGCTTCGCCAGAGTGATGACACCGGTGCGGGGATTGACGACGAAATGATCCGTGAGTTGTATCCCATATTTCACCGGCGATCCTTCGGGATCGTGGCCCTTCAGGACGAACACCTCCGTGCCGACCTTGGTCGATTCCGAGAGCGGCAGACCCGTGGGATATCCCCCGGCCTCCAGGATAGGCGGCTCGTTCACGTTGTTACCCGCTGGAACAACAAAGAAAGAAACGTTTGTTTTCGAGAGAACGTTTGTTGCTAGTTGCTATATTGATCGCGCACACATGTCCGCGCGCGAAATCTCGCGCACACGTGTGTGTGCGCGCGCGCGCGCGCGGTACACTTTAGTAGCGAGTTTATTTATTCCTCTCGTTAACTCGCCCCCTTTGCGCGCGAGCGACGTGTAAGCCGCTCCCGGCTTGGTAAACGAAATGTCTGGGATGTTCCGCGAAACTCGCGTAATTCCTCCGAGAATTTTTCTTTTTTTTTGTTTGTTTTTGTTTTTCGCAAAAATATGAAGCAGATATACGTGTTGGTTGTTGAGTTATATAAAAGTTGATCAGAGAAGTTTGGAGAAATACATCCGCGTGTGTTTTGTTCATTTTAAATTAAGTTTTATCCTCACGCGGAAATTTAAAATGAATAGCACAAACACGTGCGTCGGACTCTCGTATAAAGCGATAGACGCCGGATATTTATTTATTTATTTATACACGGAGAAAAACTCGCGCGCAAGAGGACAAATGTGTACAACAACAAAAAAAATTTGACAAACGAGCGAGAGACATCGTTTGAGATCAGTTTTATTTCTGACGTGGCGGACCCGCGACAAGTCGATCGATCGATGATGACACTTGCGGCCCGCCTACATTGTGTCGTTGCGATCCGCGATCGAGGCGATCAAGACACGATCTGGACAGATTGCTGCGATTGATGTGTCCGCGGGAATCGAATTTTGCGCATCAATATCTGTCGATAGTCAATAGGAAAATCTCAAGAAGGAGCAGATGCGGCGGCTTCTTTCGCGCAATCTCAACGCGGAAATCCGAAATTCAGCGCGCGAGAAAGTTTCGCAACGTTTCGGCTGCGCATAAAACACATGTAGCACATGCTTCGCAGAAGAAGGGCGTTTTGTACAATGAGAAAAAAATACTATTAACTCAACCAAATGCATTTAGTTGAGTTTCAGTTTGTTATCTAAAATATTTTTAAAATAAGAAAGTAAAAACCCACAGAGAGCCAGAGGTCCTGGGTGTAGGTGGACGTTAAATTAAAACAACAGCAATTGCAGTTTAGGGTGTAGGTGGACGTTAAATTAAAACAACAGCAATTGCAGTTTAGTGGACGTTTCGATCCTTTTAATGTGGATCCTCTTCAGCACTGTCATAAAATATAAAAAGACATAATGTATAAAAAAATATAAAAAAATATAAAATATAAAAAATATAAGAAGTATAAAAAAAATAAGAAATATAAACTATGAAAAAAAAAATTTTCTTACAAGAATAAACTCTGGCTCTCTGGTTTTTACTTTCTTATTTTAATTCCTTCGAGCCGTACTTATCTTTATTATTAAAATATTTTTTTTTTAAGTATTCTTTATTAATTGTTTTTTTAAATTTAAGCATATTTTAAATTAATCATAAATAAAGATAACAAATCCATATAAGGTGAATGAACAATATTGGCAATGAACATATTTAATTCACACCAAACCACGAATTGTTCCGTCGAACGTAAGTTATGGTAATTTCAAATAAAAGATACTGTTAAAAAAGGTAATTAATTCTCTCATTTACTTCAATTGAACATAATCTGAATTTCTCTCTTTGTACCAAGTATTTCGTCTAATCAAACTGCTTATTTTTACAAGCAGACAAAATATTGCGTCGTACATTCAAAGTTACCTGTATTTAAGCAAATTATAATTTTATTAAAAAAAAACAACTAAATTGTCTCTCGGTATAAACTAATTATCATATCTATTGAAACGTGATATCTTCTTGCATTAATCACAATATTTCATTGACAGCCCCGTGACCGCCGCATTTAGTTGAATGGAATCCGATTTTGTTACTTCAACAACTTTTTTTTCTCAGTGTAGAAAAGAAATTCTTATCAAGTTTAAAAAAAATTTTTTTTCTCAGTTTGCGATTGAAGAAATGAGGGTAGCGCGGATAAAATTTATAATCAATTATTACGTTTCCTCTTTAGTTTCGTAGTCGTTGGATAGATTTTTGCTGCGAAAGAACCGGCAAACACCGAGCGCCGTAATCGGAGCATCGGCAGATTAAAGGTTCACCGAAAATGAATGGCGGGCGCGACACACACACTCTCTTTCTCTCTCTCTGTGTGTGCGATCAGCTCCCGTTTTCCCGGGGAGATATATATATATATAAGCTTTGTTCGCGACGGGTCACGGTTCGCGAGGGCACTCCGGGGCTCAAAGGAGCCCCGCAAGTCCCCGGCCGCTAATTCGACGCCGAGCACACATAGGGCTCGACCCTCGTAAGCCCGAAAAGTCGTAAAACTATTACCAAGTTCGTGGCGCACGAAGTGATGGCCCTCGCACAAGCCGCGGAAACTTCTTTCCGAACTTCCCGCAGCTGCGGAAGCTGTGCGGAAATTGTGGCGAACGTAATAGATACATCGTGGAGAGGGAGAGGGAGAGAGGTTCCCCCCCCTTTTTTTTTTTTTTTTTTTTTTTTTTTTTTTTTTTTTTTTTTTTACGCCGAACACCATTCGATACTGCGGAAGTGCAGCTGCGGCTTTCCGCGCGTCTTCTCTTCTGCGACGACGACGACGACGAAGAAGAGCCTTTTCGTAGAAACGGCGATAATCGTTAAAAGGGTAACGACGTTCACGACCTCGTTCCTTTTCCCGGAGTCACCGTCGTCGTCGTCGCCGTCGTCGCGGATTCGCAACAGTCGCTTAGAATTTTTGCCATTACGTTGGCTATACAACGCCGCCGTAATAAGAAGTTCGGACTTTTACGCGAGCGCTACACCACGCGTACAGCTCGTAAATAGAAAAAATTGTTGCCGCAGGATACGCGATATCGTTATCGTTTTCGACGAGGATTTAGTCCGTTTGTAAATAAATAACGCGGCAAATGAGCGATTCAACATTTTCGACAAGTCGCAATAAATTTCTTACGGACGAGATATTTAATGAATATGATTAAAATATTATTTTACAACGGCCGTTTCTACATTAAGAAGATAAAATAGAAAGTATAATAGAATTAATATAAAAAAAAGACAATAATTCTCTCTCTCTGAGTAATATTTTCACAAGAAGATCGAGCGCTTTGATTTCTCGCAGCGCAGCTGCGTTGAAAAAAAAGTAAATAATTCAACAATTGATAATGAAGTTCACAAAAACAGTTGAGATTTTTGACAGACGAAGTACTTAATTAATATAATTAAATATTGCTCCGCAAAAAAAGGTTATCTCTGTATTAAGAAAAATAAAATAACAACAAAGTAACGAAATTAATAAAAAATACAAACGATTCTCTCTGAGAAACACAAGATCGCTTTGATTTCTCGCGACGGCTTCGAAAAAATAAATAAATAAATAATTCAACAATTGGTAAATCACAAAAGAGTTGAAAAGTTCTTACAAGACGAAGTATCGAATTAATTATAATTAGATATCGCTCCACAAAGGTTGCCTCTGCATTAAGAAAAATAAAATAACAATAAAATAATAATACAGCGAGTGATGTAATTAATATATACATACAATGATTCTCTCTCTCTCTCTCTCTCTCTCTCTCTCTCTCTCTCTCTCTCTCTCTCTGAGAAATACTTTTACAAGAAGGTCGCGTCTTTGCGATTTCTCGCAGCGGCGTTGAAAATCAAAGAACGTGAAACAACGAGGAAAGAAAGGTCCGCGCGACTATATATATATACACTTCGAGTCCGCGAAGTTCGTCAGCGCGAGGGAGAGATAAAAGCCGAGGGAGAGGAGACTGTTTGAAAGTCCCGGCGCCGCATCGGCGGAAGAAAAGACCGCGACGGTTGTACGCACAAATTTTCCCCCGGATCCATCAAAAGAGAAGCGGCTGTAACTTTTCCCGAGGAGAAGTTCTTCCTCAAACGCATTTTGTAAATTCAAATAAGGGATTCGAGAATGACGCCGGCCGAAGTTTTCTTGCCGAGCGAGCAAGCGGCGCTCTCGGTATTGAGCATCACGAATGACGCAAATAACCGAATTACCATAAATTCCAACCGCTAACTGCCGTTTTGCAATCGCGCGCATTATATCCTCGCCGGCATATTAATCGCTCGCCGAACTCTCCGCGACCGACATTATTTTGTTTTTCGTTGAAAAAGAAAAAAAAAAAACAAAATGCATTAATTGAGATGTCGAAAACGAAACGCGGATTTAAAAAAAAAAAACTCCTGGGAGAAGTAAATTTCGAGCGAGCGGAGAAAAGTCTGCAACAGTTTTTCTAATGACGCTCGTGCACAATTACGCAGCTTGTACGAGTCGTCGTCGACTCGCTAAAACCCCGAGACTTACTCACAAGAGAGAGAGAGAGAGAAAGGAAGTGTAAGTCCTCGCAATTTCGCTGCAATTGTCACCTTAATTGCGCGAAAACTCGCAGAATAGCCCGACGCCGCGAGGCACCCTCTCGGGGGTCGCGAAAAAGCCAGTTATTACCGAGGATTGACGGAAATCGAGAAGCTAGATAAAACTGAATCGGTAACTAACTTTCTCTCTCTCTCTCTCTCTAACTCTCTCTGAATTCTACGCAGTCGTGTTTGCGAGTTACGATCTCGTAGTTTCGTCTCTCCCCCTCGCGCCCGCCATAATCTTCCCCATTTTCAAATCGTCCTTACGGTCGCGACAACCCTCGGCGCGCGCGCGATAAGGAACAATTTTCGCACCCCTTTTTATCGCGCCTCATAATCGGACGCATTTATGATCCGCGTAAGCCGCGCGCGATTGTCGCCGCAGTTCCTCGAAATGTTACGTTCGAGATAACTCGAGATGAACATTCGTGAAAATAGTTTGCACGAAAATTACGGCCTCTGAAAATTACATAAGAAAGAAATATTTCACAGTTTCGACGCGAAAAATCTCACGAAAGATGAATATTGATCGCTCGAATGTTTCCAAAAAAAAAAAAAAACTTCGAGATTAGTTTTCTCGTTTCTTACTCGGTAGTAAATTATTAAATGTCAATCAAAAAGCGGCGGTGAATACGCGGCGAATATATGGTTGTAATACTGCAAGATTAATGCGACATCCTGTATATAAAATTGAAACCCCGCGGCGGGATTCTAAGACGAGTCGATGACCGGGAAAATGGGATTGCGCGGAAATAAATCTTGACTAAAAACGTGGAAATCCTTGGCGCGCGAATACATATATATATGTGTGTGTATTGATCTTGATGAAATATCGCCATCGATCACAATCGGTCTGCGTGGATTATTCTTCTAACGACACGTCGCGTCTGCCGTCTTTCTCATTTCCGTCGCGATATATAAATCACCGCGGACGGAGCAGATTCTCTCGAGGCCGCTCTAATTCGCTCGCGCGGAAAATTCTTTCTCGTCGGTTTCTCTTTGCTTTTTGCGCAAACGTGAATATGTGTAAAACATTTGTGCGCGCGACAACATCTCGCGCGCGAATTAAATCCGCGAACATGATAAAAAACTCTCTCTCCGCGCACGGAGATCTGAAAAAAAAAGGGAGTAAAACGAGTCGACTTACATATGTGAGATGCAAATCGAGCATCTTAGATGAATTTTCGGATTCAATGCAATTTGAATTTCTCAGCGCGGAAAAAAAGCGCTTTCGCCCGTTACACGCGGCCAGCGGGAAAAATGGCCGGGATCTATTTTTTTGTTTACGTTTCGTCGGCGAAACGAAAATCTCAATAGATTCGGCAAATTTTTCTTGCCGGCCGTGTTAGCAATTAACTTCCCCCGCTGTTCTTTTTTTCTTCCTTGTGCGTATTTCATTTTCCACGCGTTTGAAAAATTTATTTCGCACGTGTTACGTCCAGCGTGACCGCAGAAATTCTCTGTTCTGGAGATTGAAAAAAAAAAAAAAAATGTGAAGAACGCTCGAGCGCGTTGGAAACGCGGCGGATCGGAAATTGAGTTTCGTCTCGCGAAATAATGCAAAGAGTGGAAAATCTTAAATGCGAATTTCCGCGGCTCTCGTCTTTTTCTCTTTTTTTTTTGTGCCAACCTTCCGTGTGTTCTCGCGAAAGAACACGGGGGATGAAAAGAACTATTAGAAATTGGTTTCCGTCTGTTACACTCAAAAGAGATTCGAGCGGGCCGAAAAGAAAATGGCAAACCGCGCGGCAGAAAGAGCGAAGCCATTAGCTTCATTTCATTTGAATCAAACGCGGCGGCGGCGTCTACATGACAGAAGATGTGCCCGACGGATATCGGAAATGCATAGATTTGTCGCTCGTGTTATTCTTCCCGTCCGGACATATTCGACCCGTCGAAGAAACGGGTCGCGAAAAACTCGATGTGCAAAAAGCGGATTAACGCACATAATTTTTTTTTAATACACGCGAGTTTTTCTCGACGAATCGATTAATTTACAATTAGAAAAGCTCGCGACGAGAGCTCTTGCGGGAGAGAAATTTTATTACGTCCAGACACACGATGCGTAATTAAGATATAAAAAACACCTCCCCCGCAACATCTCGCTTAAGATTAATTACCATAAAGTAGTCGTATTTTCCGCGCGCGGCAGGAAATTTAAAACTTAAGTTTCTCTCCGAGCGATGTTATCGCACCGCTAAGATGTCCAACAATTAATTCATCGCGCGCGATATCCCCCTTCTGTTTCGTTTCGTTACTTTTGGGAGGGAGGGAGACTCGCGCAAACTCTCGCGAAACCGACGAAAGACGGAATTTAAAGCGCGGAATTAATTAGAATAGTTTAAAAACGACTTATATTTGCGTCTCTCTCTTGCTCGCATTTCTTCGACTTGTGTTTCTTCCTGCGAGTTCGTTTATCGGACGGAAAACACCAATTTCGCGAATTGACAAGAGGACGCGAACTCTCTCTTTTGTTCGCCGATACATTTAACGCGATCCGAGCCGCGTGACGCGGGGATCCTTATCGGAGAACACGAAGAAGAAGAAAAAGAAGAAGACCTGTTTGGAATTCGACGAAGCTATCCCCCCGTGTGATCCTGCCGCGCCATTAGCCAAAGGACGTCCGATGCATTAGAAAAGGGGAATTGGATAAACAGCGTTCGCTCGCTCGCTCGTTGCGTTGCGTCCGACGTCTATCTCGAAAAATGACCCTTCCGGGCACGAAAGCCTGGGAGTGGTTCTTCCGGGTGTAGCACTCCGCAGTTACACGAGTAATCCCGTGATATCGATGGATCGCCTTAAGCTCGCTCGTGACGGAAATCGGATTTTCGGAAAAAGGCGCGCGCGCCGCTCGTCTCTCTCTCTCGCTATCGAGTAAAGTGCTCGACCGAAATCGACCGACTGCGGCATGACTGCAAGGAAAAAAAAAAAATTACAAGGGCGAGGAAGGAAAAGATATGTAAACAGATACGGAGAAGATGAGATGGAAAAAAAAAGAAAGATAACGCGAAATACTGTAGGGAGTTTGTATTTTTGATTTTTGTGCTTTATATTTTTTTTCGATGATCAACGTAAAAAAAAAAAAAAAGAAAAATGATGTTCGCGCGATCAGTTTAAAGGTGACGGGAAACGCATCCACTCTGCGCGTATTTCGAGCAATGTGTTGCCTTCTAAATTGTTGATCGATTCCGCAAGATCGAAATCGGTCGTAAAAAAGGGGAAGAAATGGCGCTCGCGAAAAGGAGAGAAATGCGAAGTAAAGTTTCTCTCTCTTTCTCGGTCAAGGGAATTATTTTAGACTTGTTAATGCAATTCCTTTGAAAGGTTGCGCTCGCGCGATACATCGGAAAAGGAGGCGAATAGGAGGCGCCTGTCTCTCGTCGTGGATCCGAAACTTTCCGAGAAACACGTGTAACGTTTTATGTAGTACCTGATATCTCTTATATGCGCCGGGATGGCGGCGCGTCTCGTTACAGCTGTATGAGCGATACTACGCGCGGAGAGAGAGCGCAAGCCACTTCGAGATGCGGCTTCCTCGGGCGG